>JAUTBX010197150.1:0-14762 GCA_032361465.1 Lepetodrilus tevnianus
GTGTTTTTGACGCTTAAGCGGCAAAATCAAAACTGGCATCCACCCTAGTGGTGTTACCTGAGGTACACTGAACAAGTTTTGCTAGTTACCTTCATTGTAACATGATGATGCCATACTTTTTAATAATTAGCTACGTTGGCTGGCTGACTATCACCAAAACACGGCAAAATCAGTAATCTGGGCACGTCTAAAAATAGACTTGCAGCTCCTATTCTATTTGTTGACTCCTAGCACATATATACCTGATTCTGAATAATGCATCACATTTCATATAACCAGCTGATATCATACCATACAGGTATAGGATACAATACATATTATTTATATGGTCTACTATTTAGGGAGAAGGAACATATATAGACATATCCACTTGTCCGGGATAATGATGTAGCGCTACACGTATATAAACATGATAGCATAGATCTATTTATAAATGCGCACATTATTCTTAGCATGCATTATTATTATTATTATTATTATTATTATTATTATTAGTAGTAGTAGTAGTAGTAGTAGTAGTAGTAGTAGAAGACTAGTAGTAGTAATAGTGGGCTACAACACGTATATGCCTACACGACTATACACTAGTATGACATTAACTTTTATCATTTTTAGGGATTATCCATGATTCAGACCGATGCGTGTACGTACGCCTTCCTACATATATAATAGGCCTATATCTATATAGTAACGGATTCGTTACTAACGACGCGTATATTCTTATATAAATCTGGGACGCTTCTTCACATGGATTTCCTCTTTAAATAACGTCGTCTCTTGGGATGGAGTTGGGGGGAAACAAATCTGTGAATGTTAAGAACGTTAAAAGAGTTCCCAGAAAGGAAGAACGTGCCTCTTATAATTGAGCACCTGGTATGCGCATAACGCTTTGAAAAAACAAAAACCCATCCCCATGTACGCATGAACAATTCCTCCTCCCTATAACGCGCTGTAGCGTTAACGAATATTTTAATGATATATATGATCGGTCCATCTCAAATTATCACCAGACAATACCAGGATTATAGTAGGGATGACAAGAACAAAACTGAAATACAATATTCGCACATTCAATATTGACAAAGCCCAAGACAATGGGTGTTCAGATATTGTTAAACGTTGTAGCATTGTTGCATTGTGTCAATCTCACTATACATTAACATAGAATTTTATTATATTTTACAACGGGGGAGAAAACAACAATAATATTGATCTCCCTGTAACTATGCAATAGACTGATCCTCGACCATTATGAGCCATGCTCATTATGGAACATAGGGGATGCGGGTAACTGAAATCGATTTTTTTCCCCCCTCTCGTCTTCCCCCAGATGGCAACGAAACAAAGGAAAAACGTTGTTTGAGACAGAATTTTCAACCAAAATGAATTCACTTACCTGCATAATTTTCAAATACGGTTGGTACGTGGTCAGTTGGGAATTTATTCGTGGTATAACTGACTAACAAGCAAGTCTTCCCCACAGCACCATCGCCGACGACAACGCATTTGACATAATCCGCACCCGCGGGTGCTGCGACACCCCCTACGTCCATTACCCGGGGGGTAAGGTCTTCACAATCCTTGGGGAATGCTGTTATGAGAGACAAGGCACAAGCTTGCTTGAATGTATCCGTCAGTCATGCATATTATGATATATAATCACATGGACATACGGTCGGAATATCGGCTGCTCGATATGCCGTCTGCCGACTGGAGACGTGACGTCACAACCAGGAAATTCTACTTGACTTGCAATGCGCGACTTGACTCACCCGCTATTATATAGCATCCAGTCATTTTGACTTGGAGCAAAACACGCACGCACATCACTGCTAGAGCATTAGCATGCGTATTATTATGCATGCAAGCTATTTAGATTTTATTTTTTTAAACGTTGCCTAGGAATTTTCGGTAGAAATAATGACACCATATTATAACATTACGGTAAATAAATGTCATAAAAGCTAACTAATGTACAGGCATGATATATTGTAGGTCTAGCACATTCTGGTAATATTATCACTTCATATATTATTGGTATTTTTATAATCAATGATAGAATCTTGACAGCGTTTATAAACCCCAAAAATAAACAAAGAGAAAAAAAGATAACATAGGAAATAGAGCGCAATCATATGCATGCATTTTATATAAAGCATATTTCTACAAACCCGTACCATTATATTGATATACTATAGGCTACTTAGACAATTTAATAACACTATCAAAGACATATATTCATAGTCGTGGACTCAATTAATTGAGATATGAAATGTGCATTCACTTTGCATGCCATGTACCTTTTTCGTTTTAAAGATTTTGTATCTCCAAAAATCTGTTCCCGGCTCTAAGGTAAGGTAGAATTCATGAAGCATCGCTGAGGCAATTGCATTTTCCCGGAGTTACAAACATGTTTGCCAAGGGAATTTCCTTTGCATTTAATATTTCCGGAACAGTACTGCTTCGTGGCTACATACGCTATAATATTGTATCTAGGCAGCACCGTAAAAGAATACCAAGCTGTAAATATTTTATATCACTTCACATGAAGCGTACGTATAATACCAACATTGTGCGATTTAGGACATAACGAGCTGATAACATTAAATTTTGTGCATGACTGCACACTTGCCAATGAATTCGGTGTATTTTCAATACATGTATACATACTTTCACAATAGTGGCCGTTTATTTTATTATTAATAATATTAGTATCATCATCATTATTGTTGTTGTTGTGGTTGGTGTAGCCTACTTATTATTATTATTATTGTTGCTTATAATTTTTTATTTTAACAATTTGAAATATAATTGTGGCATTCTTACATAACGATTTCGAATCATCGTATACAGGCAAACCAAAGTTAAATTTCATCATATTGATATTTCCGATTAATATTTTGGATCAGTTATTATTTAGAATACATCAATAATTTACTTGTTATTGTTTCCTTATCGCAGTTCTATATTTACTGTGTACATATAATGAAGATGACGGGAACAGGCAGACGACACATCGGAACATGACTCGTGCGACATTTCCGGTTGCTCACCATCACGTGATTTGTCTAAACCCCTTTAACGATACATTCCTCAGAATACACACAAACATCGCGAACATATATCACTAATATATATGTTCTTGATAGGCCTATGTTCCGTGTTCATATGAAATCTTGATCATGATAAATAATGTATAATTCATTGTGGCCGATCCTCTATTATGTGCGTAATGATATTTTTATGTATACATGACGTACATAATATGAAGTGATGCTGTTGGATTTTAAAAATATGATACTAATTTGGTAATATTGGTAGCCTACTTCATTCGCATTACATCTAAACTTTCTCTAACATGCACTGACCTATTAACATGTTGAATTCAAAAGTGGATTTTAAAATACGTAACATCTATTAAACGATTAATAGTATTATGTTATTAGATCAGATCAGATCTCAATCTAATTAAAATCGGATACGAAAGTATCGCTCCACATTTATTCTGACATACGAGTGTGAGCGTATGTCAGAATATATTTGGAGCGATACTCTCGTATCTAATTTTAATTAGATTGGATCAGATCTCAGCCCAGTAGGCCTATATATTTGTTTGAGAATTAGTTTCGGATCTTATTTTAATGAGAATGGGGTGATTTAGGTTTGTATTTCTTGTTATAATGATAGTGTGAGTAATAAACCGGTATCCTTCTAAATATCTTCAGTATACCTTTGTTAAGAATAACTACCGGTGTATGCTTATTATATTTTAAAGTGACAAGTCCGGTAAAGTAAGATAGATGGCGGGAAAGGGAAGGGCGATTCCTCCATATTTATATGAGTATACATATACATGTACATAAAATGACAGGGATATTTATACCTGATATACTTGTTATACATAAGATATGCTTCTCTTTAAGTGAACACCTATTTTGAGCTGTGTGTAATATTGCCTACTTCGGGCGGTTTCTAGAGGAGCTAGAGCAATGCTAGAGTTCGCGCGAAGTCGCGAAAGCAAGGATAGAGTGACGTCACGAACATGCGCACGAAGCACGAAATATTGTCTAGCAACAAGTAGACATGCGCAATGACACTTCCGGGATACACTAGCATAACCGCCCGAAGTAGGCCATAGTAAGCGGGATGATCCTTTTCTTTGAAACCGATCCTAATACATGCATAATGTTCAGGCACGTACTCGTTTTGCATTTATCATATCTATATACTAGTAACCGGTATACAGGAGCCATCCGGATTGATATCATACCAACATAAATAATAAATTATGCATCTGTAGGTGCACCAAGGACGGGCTGACATTCACAAACCTGACATTGACTATATACAGTAATGTGGTTTTAAAAAAATAAGGTGTTCAGCATGTATACAACAGGGACCGTAAGTCTCGTCAGGGTCATTTCCGGTGATAGGAATAAGTTCGACGATTGCTATGAATGACGTCTGAATCGTGACGTTTTCATGTGAGGTCACAATGGAATGTCATCAAATGTGTAGCGCATTTAGGTGTTTGACCCGTTTATGTCACCGGATATTGAATGAATCTCGGGCTATCTCGTGTCAACTTACGGTCCCTATACGGACTATGAAAGGTCGAGGATAAATCCCACACATGTTTAAATAATATTTAATATGAAAGTTAAAAAATTAATATGCATGATCGCTGTTAGGCATACACTCACGGTTTTTTTTTACATTGTTCATGGTCAAACATGTTGTTTACCTAAAAGTATGTACATTTTATTTGTCTGTACAAGTATGTTGGGAAACAAGATACATTTTCAGCATGTTTTCACTTATTTCATTATTTTCATATTTTATTTCTTTTCTTTTCTCGGCAATACATAGATCTACACACATTTTCATCGAGTCACTAAATGAAAACCAAACAAGGCAAATGTTTCTCCTTTACACTGAGTTATAACTTATGTCCCCTTATTGCATTAATAAACGATAAGCAAAACATATTAAAGGCATAATATCACAGTTGATAGACGTGTATACTAGTAATCGGACAAACGAATTTCGATCTGATCGATTTTATGTATGTCAAGTGAATGTACTTTGTAGTTATAGCTAAGAACTAGTCCAAAATAAACATAAATATATGTGATATTATTCCTTTAAGGCCATGTTCAGTTATATATCAGCTAGGGGGTTGCAGTGGAATTGTAGTTACAAACAACATGATTCTATGTATGTCAAATGAATGTATAGTACAAGTACTTTGCATTGTATATTTAAGAACTAATCCAAAACGAGGCTACATATAGTATGTGATTGTATAGATGTAAATGCATGCCTTAATTTGTATAGCCTACTATTATACTAAATGTATGACTAGAGCCTCACCTCGCTAGTGAGCCATGATACTCAACATACGTGTAAACATCAGAGGGCCTATTCCGAGTCGACACGTTCTTACGAACTTCATAGCCTAAGAACAGTTCGTAGCCATACTATAAGAATCGTTAAGAACTGTTCTTAGACTAAGAAGTTCGTAAGAACGTTTCGAGAATAGGCCCCCAGATGTGTACTTGATAGTTGAGAATTTGGACCGACCCAAATCTGGACTCATTTGACTAAGCCTGGTCCCAATTTAGATGGTCCCAGTTCCATGGAATTATCATAGTGCTATGAGAGTCGTAACTATGTTAATGTACATCAGTTACGACTCTCGTAAAGCTACGATCATTCTATGAAACTAGACCCAGGAATAGCCGAATTTAAAACCCTTGTTTCTTTTCTAAGATGCAGTTTTCAGTTAACTGTTGAAACTAAGTTTTCTTCTCCCGAGAAATGCAAATTGATGAAACTCAGACTTGGTAATTTTAGTGACATACATTTGTTTCGCGAAGTTTGAATTTTATTTGTTTAATTGGGTCCAATAATCGGCTGTCTCGGTTACTCCAGTTCATGTACCTGTCCCCCAGGGTTTAGGATAGCGCATATTGTACTGTCCTGAAATACTAAATATAAAGTACAAGTTCGATTCCTTAACTCTACACATGAAATGTGATGAAATGTCTCAATACACATAATAGAAACTTATCAGTCAACTTGATCCTGTCGACACCTAACTGTACAATTATTGACCCCTAATACTGTACAATCATTATTCTGGTCATTCATAATTTGATATATTCCTTCTCAAGTAAATTACACAAGATTCTTGAATTCCTGGTGTAACAACTAGTACATGTATGTTCTATTGGGCATTTTGGATATCTTCATTTAGACATTTTAATTTTTGGGAAATTCTTGGTGGTTGTTCTTTTTCAAATGTCCTCCAGTTTTTGGCCTGAATCTAAACTGGACCACCAACAGTCATCTGAAAATTCAGTTACCCATTCTATCCTCACGACACTTCTCGTTCGACAGAACAATCGTAGCGCTACGAGAATCGTAACTCGCTTTACGTGTATAGGTAGTCACAACTCTCGTACCGCCATTCGTTCTGTGAAACACGGGCGTCGGCCCTACTGTATGAAATAGCGCACATATACCGTAGTCCCATCTCCACCCGTAGCGATGGTGCAGTCTATGGCTAATGTTGAAGTGGCGGCCATCTTAAGAGTTCCGCTGTTTTATCCAGGACTGCCCAGGTCCCTATTCTCGAAACATTCTTAGCGATTCGTATCGTATGGCTACGAACTGTTCTTAAACTAATAAATTTGTAAGAACGTTTCGAGAATAGCCCCCCTGTTCAATACTAGTGTGTATATTTATCCGTAATGTGCTATTGCCGCGTGGACTAGGATCACAAAATTTATAGATTAGTGTATATTTTCTCATATCCCCACGTACATATAGGTAGGTGTCGAAAGAAATCCACACATTTCATTGTAGATAGCGATCATTGTACATAGCATCGCGGATTTGGAACTCCATCCAAAATCCAACCATCCTTTACGGTTGTGTCTGTCATCTTAGCATTTACTTAGCTTCTAGAAGTTTAACTCTACTTCACTGTCAGGTGCATGTGTAGATAATCCCCCTATATATTGTGTTGGAACCGTGGTAGAAAGGGTTAACTACACGTACCTTCCAACCGTACCTATACGTAGGACCAATGTATCTAGACTACGATATTATTTCAAAGTTAAAGTTACGGTAATTATGAATGTATAGAACATTTATTTATAAATATCTGTATGTCTTTATGAAATGTGTCGCATTCCATTCAAGGATTGTGTCTAGTAGTTGTCTCCCTTTCTTCCAAGGACAGGATGTTTATACATTATTAATCGCTCAGAACTTTTCTCGTAATTCATTCATTATTAGGAGATGAAATTCTTTAACCCTCTCCCTGCTGGAGGTAAGCGGAGATGTTGTAAAGAGCTGTCCCAGTGTCTACTCCAACAGGGAGAGGGTTAAGCATCGCTTTCTTATTATACAAATTAACATATTTGAGGGTGATACAATAGGTCTATCTTATACCAAATTCTTTATGGATAGACATTGGAAGTTTTCATGTCTTTTTTTTTTATTATCGTATATATATTCCATAATTATGTTGTATTAGCAGGCTAGTGATATCAGTCCTCCCTATGCCTGGCATCTAGTACTAATCTAGTCGGTTCAGAAACATCTGAGGTGCGTTCAATAGAGAATACGTATTGAATACCAGTATTGTGCGTAGTGTATTGCCTGTATTCTATCTTGAACGGGTTAGTAGGAAAATTACTTGGCCCGTAGTGAAAAGTATGAATACGCATTGTGTTGCTGAACGGCTTCTGTAGCAATACATATGAATACGTATTCTCTATTGAACGCACCCCTGGTTTCCTGCAACACTTCACTACTGTCAGAATCTCAGATGGTTGCAGTTCGTTAGAACAACCGTAAACCATTATAACCCTAGCCACAGATAGCTGAAGAAACTCTTGCTATGCTAGTCTTTATTGTAACCAGAGTTGGCACTCACCCTCAATATGCTATGTAATTCCCTTAGTTTTTATTTATATTTACAACATACATAGGCAGAGGTTATTTATATATATATACTATTTATATTGTCATAACATTGTGATACAATTCTTTCAATTCCGTAGGATTTAATCCAATTCTCTTTCAAATGATTCTTATTGAACGTAGCGGACACTACAAACTCAGTGGATATTGAGCTTTCAATATGTTATTCTTCACATCTTGTCTCAAAGTAATGCGAATATTTCGTCCTCGGTATATCCAAAAGGTTTTCTTGATGGTAAGTACACCGCTATCGTTCCGAGTGACTTCGATCTGCCATACATCCAACAACCCCGACCTAAGTATGCAGTTGTATGCAGATTTTAAGAGAACATACGAATGGCTGTAATCAGTTTCATAGTACGACATGTTGAATGTGGGAAACGTACACATTAAGGATAAAATACTAGTCCAGGCCACGAGAGTATGATTTCATACTCAACTCAGAATTTTGTTCATAAAATGTCATGTAAATCTGAGCATGAAATCATACTCAGAAAGTTTCGTAATCTCTGGGCCTGGTGAAATATGTTGGAAGCAATTTTTCCCCAAATTTTAATTGTTTTTTTAATGCATTTTTGTAGAAGCAAATTTGTTCCTATTATTTTAAAAATGTTGTCCTAACAATTTGGTAGAAGCAATTGTAAAATATGTAAAATAAAATAATGTTAAAAAAATTGGGATAAAATGTCTCCAACATCTAATACCAGCCATGTTAGACGAGAAACTAATATGTTTACTGATGCACGTCATTAGATCGCCCCATCAGAAGTCGGCGATCTCGTAGACGTGTTGCAGTACAACCACTCTGCACATTTAGATCGGGTCACATGGTGTTTCGGGCAGCTAACCTCGGGAGCGTGTCTGCGGTAGTCTATGCTTATCTCCCCCTTAGTGGACTTCCTGTTCTCGTCTATTATCTTGTGGATATGCAAACTACCTGTACCTATGTGCAATAACCTGTTTTCAACTGGCAGATTAAAATACGTAGTATTCCACAGGCTAGGACGTTTGTTGTGTTGAGTTCATATCGGAGTTCACCGTGGATTTGTTGTGTTCACTCAACCGTGGAAGCCGACTGAAGAGATTGATCAACAATCAAAATATCGCGATAAAAGTGGTCTGAAGCTTCTTTCACTTCAAGATTCTTTCACTTGTATTACGGCTGGTAGAGTTGTTCTCACAATTTGTTGTAAAAACAGCAAGACATGTTCGCTGACAGATTCAAGAATGATCGTCGCAAATGTGCAGCGACGTTAAACTCAATATTCACTATGACGATTCAACAATCGAAATAATAAGGATATAATGGTGCATTAACACCACACTACAACGGGGCATGCTCAAAGCGCATATTGGGATTTAGAGGCACTGTCAAGATTCTTTCACTCTTATACTATCCGGTACACTTTGTACACACTGCTTGTACTAGGCCGGATTCTCCACCAGCTGGTGGTGCTAGCCCGCGGAATATCCTGCAGCACCATTGTAATTATTAAAGAACATTATGTACACGCATATATATATATATTTTCTGAGTTTATTTACACTTTGAAATGACAATAGACTCGAACAACAGTTACGAAGACAATAGTCTTTCAGTAGTTTAAAAGTTGACAGTTCTTTTTGAAGAAACCCACACTTGGTGTGTACTGTGACACCGTTCTGGTGTTGTGACGCCGTTCTCGACTGACACTGGTCTGGACATCTCCAGAAATGGGTACAGCGTTGAAGGATCTTCAAATGGTACAATTGCATCAAATGAAATTGTTTCATGTGGCATGTATATTCCTTGAAGTGATCAAAGTTCTTGCACTTCCGTGAAATTGTCTTTTATGCAGTCACACATGGATTATCTATCCTGATGAAGGTCGCTGACCATCTCCTATCTGACCTTGACCTTTGTTGACATCACTTATACACACCCACTCGCCTTCCAATGATTCTTTCCACAGACTAACCTGCAACATTTGAGGAAAATAAATACATTATTTTTTAGGAAATTATTATTTTAATATGGGGTTTCACTTAAATCACAGATGAATATATTGTTTTTGAGTAAAATAAATATACACATGTACATGATTTGTTAGTAGCAGTAAAGTTAATATCTTATTATTTTTAGAGTAAAAGACCATTTATATATATCTATTTCCGACTAATTCTCTACATTTTGTGAGTAAAAGAATTCCAAATTAGCTGATTGTTCTTTTTAATAGAAAAACACTTTAAAATACACCAAATGTATTTTTGTGTTCATTTTTTCCCCATAACTCAATTCCCCGTCGCCCAAAGCATGTCTTGCCAATCATACGTCCCCCAAAGAAATCTAGCGGTCTGCAATACATTACCTTGTTGTCTCCCCCTGATACGGCCAGAATATTGCCCGACGTTGACCAGCTCACATGCCACACGACGTCGTTGAATTTGTGCAAAATCTTGGACGTCCATGTATTGCTGTTGCCATCGTTAGTCCAGATTAACACTCGACAATCCTGAAAAAGTAGCAGACGTCAATATACAGATGAAAATATTCTGTTTTCTCGCGGAACAAAACCTTACATGAGATGAATAAAAATATGCACTCCTGGGTATAGTTTCTCAAAGATTTGACTACGAGATTACGAAACTTTTCTGAGTACGATTTCATACTCCAACTCGAGAGTTTTGTTCATAAAACGTCAAATGTAAATTATGAGCTTTAGCATGAAATTGTACTCAGAAAGCTCGATAATAGGAGCGAAAGGTATATTTATCGACTATCGATAATATTAACTTCCGGGGAAGGGAACCTGGTCGAAGTATTAGTAAATGTGTTGCCAAAACTGAATGGTTATGTTGGTATATTTTAAATGTAATCTAGAGATACATTCCACTATAGTTATGTTTCCATCGGACATTAGCTAGCGTGAAACGAATGTGAAGCTATAAATAGCCTTTTTTTGTACGACAAAATGTACTCCCAACGTATTTCATCACCAACATACATACTCGATATATTTTCGCGCAGACGTGATAGAAGACACGCCTGCACTCACATCCATAGCTCGCTAGTTTACAACTCTTCCCCCAGACGACAGAATCTCACCACTAGTGATGCCCCCTATTATGGGGCCTGATATTTATGGTGAGACCATACAAGTGCCTGATCGCAGTATGAGAAATCGCTACCAGAGCGTTATAGTCTCAGAGTGAATATGGAGTTTAACATTAATTGCTGTAGGAATCTTTCGTCCGTTTCGACAATATCTCGAGAAAGGATACCCGACGATTTGAGACCTTTACGTTTCCTACGTTCAACTTCAAACACGAGAATTCCTGCTTATTATATCATAATATTTGACAGGCTTGCCCCAAACTGAAGTGTAAGTTAGAACATGCACATGAATAATATTACGGGATTAACAAAATTATGCGATAATACACTGGAATGCTCGCATTTGAAGTTGAACGTGGAAATACTAAAGGCCTCTAATGACTGAAAATGACAAAGCAAAGTCCCCCGAAGGCTATACCTGTCAGTGTTCGAATAAATAGGGGGTACGGGGAGTCATTTGAAAATATGCAATGTTAAAGGTATCTGTGTGACCCCCTGAAAATTATAGATTTTACCACCTTTAACATTGGGCCTATGGAGGATGACCCCCTCATTATTTTCATTATTTCGACCACTGCTTGTGAACACTACAGAATATCAAGTGTTATCACATAGCCCATCCGCTAGGACAACATCATGTGAAAATACGAAAACTCTCTGAAAATGACAACAAAAACCAAGGACGATAACAATAAATCTCCAAAATCTATACCTGTGAACACGAGGCGATGATGCTCCTGGGGAGGCCCACAGATGGCGCCCACGCTACGTCCCGCACCCAGTCACTGTGTCCCTCCAACTTCTGGTCCTCCACCCACTGGCCGTCCTCCTCTCTAGGACAGAATATCACGTGTTATCACATAGCCAAAACATTGTGTTATCACGTACCATATATTCTCGGACAGAATATCACATGTTATCACATAGCCAAAACATTGTGTTATCACGTAGCATATATTCTTGGACAGAATACCATGTGTTATCACGTAGCCAAAACATTGTGTTATCACGTAGCATACATTCTTGGACAGAAAATCACATGTTATCACATAGACAAAACATTGTGTTATCTCATAGTATGTCCTCTTGGACAAAACATCATGCTATCCTTCAGAAAATCGTTAATGGGCAATTCCATCCATGCTGAAGACAAATTACATCAGGGCTGCCTTCAGGACACAATACAATTCTCTACGAAGTGCTACATCACACTACAGTACATCGCGCTACAGTAGTTGTTCAGACAAATGGTAGTACTACGTAACACTACTTTTAACCTCAGCATTTGAGCTTGTAGTGTAGGAAATAGTTGGAAAACCACAAAGCATGATGGGAATGGACTGCATGCATGTGCAAACAGATTTCCGGCAATTTTCCTACGAAATCATTCAGTTACCCAATACATTGTAGAAAAGTAGCGTAGTGTAATGTAGAGAATGGTATTGTCTCCTGAACGCAGCCCAGGTATGACAATTTTACAATTACACCGAACATTTCGTACACTCTGACAGCCATTCATAACATACAGACAATCAGTCGGACAATCATACACATGATACAGACAACCATTGTGGACACTGACCTCCATAACTTGACCAGGTTGTCACAGCCCCCAGACACGAAGCGCTTGACGGATTGTTTCGGGGGGCCCTGCTCAAACAGGGCGTTAGCGGCTGTGGCTGGAGCCCAGCTGACGGCATTGCAGCCAATCTGAGACGAGAACAGGAAACCGTGACCAACAATGCAGGACTACAGTCCAGAAGATTACAAAACCTTTAGAGTTCAATTTCATGTTTATGCTCGAATTGATATGTGGATTTCTGAAGAAAACTTTCAGTTGAGCATGAAATCGCACTCAAAATGTAATCTCAGAAATTGATCAACAAGTGATTTTATTGAATAATCTCAATTTAAACAAAAGGAGTATTATATGATCAAGCCAATTTTGATGACAAAATAAAATCATAATTAATAATAATAACAGGACACTTGTATGACACATAATTCCATGCATAATACATGCTCACATTGAGTGAGTGAATTTTTTCGCTCATTTGTGGTGAACATGCTCACAGGGCACAAACGTTAGCAAGTTGATGTATACTATACTGGTCATGTGGTTGTCATTCTCCCGTGGAAACTGAGGGATAATACATACCGTGTGTGCATTACTGATTTTCTTGGCGTCCCACGCACCATCCCCTGTGAATGCAATCCATATGTTCATGAATACAATGTAATTTATTAGCCAAGTGTCTGTGATTTTAATGTATCAACTTGATATAGATATGCAATCATGTTCATCAGATTAAATTTCTGTAAAGATGGTTAAACTTAAATAGGCTTTAATGAGTGATTATGGAGTTTAACGTCGCTGTGGTAATCTTTCACTCATTTGCGACCAAATAAAATATCTTAATATTAGTTACCCGTTAGAAGTTCTCACTCGCAGTGCATGGCAACCTTCTTTTGTTTTGTGCGAGTATAATTTTCGCCCGTTGGCTTGTTCAAAGTTGAAAAATTTTGCACTGAATTACAGTTACACGTGTGTTTATCACAATAGCATTGAATATCAGGGGGCGCGCTCGATTCACGATTCCAGAATTTAATTCTCAGAATTCCCAGAATCGGCACAATCGAATGCAAACGGAACAGGTGGCAATATTCAATTCGTTCTAACAGTGACAACATGTCCAACTGATCAAAATAGTATGCCGCACGGATTATAATATCCATTTAAATAGAATAGCAAATCAAAAGTTCCACTTCTCGTCTTGACATCTTGATAATTTAGCATATTGAACCAGCACGAATATCAGACCTGAATGGCCGATTTGTATGGTCCGAAGATATATATGAATATTGTCTTGCCTCAAATAGTTTTGTCAATTGTTAATCATATTAGAAAAGGAACACATATCATTCCACTAACGTGTTTCCTCCAGCATGCAAGGATATTAATTCAGCCGTCTGAAATGATACATTTGTTGCATTTTCCGCATTGATAAATAGTTTAGGCAGCCATCTTTGTGACATCACGATTCTGCTCACACCACATATGTTGCGAGGACTGGCGGAACTGTGACGGGATTGAGTTCCATAGCGTTCGATTTAAATTCCACGGTCCTGTCATTGAGGGAATCGTGAATGGAGCGCGGCCAGCGTGTATGGGATATTACAAGACGAGGGCGGAAGTGAGAGTGCACCTGTACTGGAGATGACCGAGATGGATCCATCGGAGCTTCCACACACCAGTATCAGGCCAAAGCCGTGTGGCGCGAAGCACACAGAATTCACTGCAAAGAAACACATCCAATGTTAATGTTGTTTACATATGCCGGCAAATACTTGCCAATAACAATATTATTTAAGATATCATTTTTTAAACGGAGATTGTCAATTTTTGGTGATGACGAAAACTTTTCAGTGATGATCGATGAAGATCCCTGGGATAATATTAATTTTCATCCATATATACTGGTATATTTGTCAATGTTGTATTCACAAAGAAACAACCTAAACAGGGATGGTAATTAACACTAGTCCCACTAGCCCGGGCCATTTCTCCCAATGCTAAAGGTATCCCAAGAACTAGTTGGTTGGTTGATTTGGGGTTTAAAGTCACTTTCTAGAATCTTTCACTAATATCATCACTTGCATGCATATGTACTGC
>JAUTBX010197261.1:0-14753 GCA_032361465.1 Lepetodrilus tevnianus
ATGGTCTACATCATTATTGCGTCTAGATTAAGGCTACATCTCTCGCTCTCTCTCTCTCTCTTTCTCTCTATATTCTCTCTCTCGCTCTCTCTCTCTCTCTCTCTCACACACACACACACACACACACACACACACACACATCCTCAATGCACACGTCGATCATAGATTGCATACATACTCTCACCATATTCCCCAAGCACTGCAAAACACGTGCAAACCATTCCGAACAACTGCTGCATAAACACGCGCACAGCGTTACGTCTGTGTCTTGATAAGATGTAGTGATACCACATGTGCACCCTGGCTCGAACGCCCATACTCCCCGAGCACTGTTACACCCACGTCGTGTACGCCTTGTACAACATGCCATAAGAAAGCCCCGTTGGCTCTCAGTCAACGGTAGTGTGAGACACGTATGCCAACGCCGGTGTTGAGGACATACATCATGAATCTCATACGGTTGCTGTTCAGAAACCGTCGTTTCTGCTGAAGAGAGGATATACCATTATACCATAAATACTTCTACATATGCGTGTAATGTAGATACAATGTACATGTTTTATGCGTTGTCAATGAACACATGTGCACACACACGCGTACGCACACACATACTGAAGAATACAGCCAATGTCAATGTCAAATAAACACATACTCGCGCGCGCACACACACACATTTTTCATTATACTCATAAGATGCTATGTAATGTGAACAGCTTATTAAGAAATATCTACAACCAATATATAATGCCACGAAATAATATTACTTAAATTTATTAATATATTTTTTTAGAATACTTGACGTTATTATTCCAATCATGTACAACGGTGGTTCATCGATATATCCCCTGAGACACGAGTTCGATACCCATACAACTCCCCAAGCAGTAATCAAAATAAGTAGTTTACACCAACTACCTTTCTCAGCTAACATCTCGAATGTTAAATCTCATCAAGCGAGATACGTTTATGATCAGGGGAAATGTTAGAAACAGTAAACTAATAAAAACGGTTTCTAATACCATCTGACCAGATCAAGGCATTCCTATAATTACAAATGTCAATAGAATGCTTAATGGTATCTCACCATCATGAAAGCAACATTCATCGACAGTATTAATAATGAAAAGAGAGGCGATCGCTCCTATAAGAGATTGGCGAGCCTCTCAGCTATGCAGTCTGTTACAGAGCCGCGATGGATTGTACGCGCGGCGTGGTGTAGTGTAGTGTAGTGGCTCCTCATTTATACACGGGCCTTTAACAGGAGCTTGTCTGTCACAAGGTAAGAATCTTGTGAGATGTTTGCAAGTTGCAGGTCTTTGCTTACACTCAGGGTGCGGGGGGAACTGTTTAAATTTACTCTATGGCTGCGAAATCGAAATGCTTTCGAGCTAGCGGCAAGATTTAGCGAGCGGTTAATTCAGTAGGTAACGGATAATATTGAACTAATTTGGAGTAGGCCTATCTCGAAGCGAAAAAAAAGGTATTGTACATTTTTTTTCTATGCTTGTCTAATATTACGTGGAAGAATGCTTATTAAGAAGGATAAGTTGTAGTGTGGTGAGCTGGTTGTCGTCAGTGTTTGACAGTAACTGGATTGTGAGGCTAGGAAGCAGTAAGCTCGTTTCATCGATCACTGTTCGAAAGAGCAAACAATTTGTGCGTCGCTGTAGTAGTGTTTTAGACTAGGCCTACTTGGTAGGATGCACGTGGCCACTTGAGAATTGTATTTCTTGTAAAAGGAGCATAACCACTATGTGTGGAGAGAGAGAGAGAAAGAGAGAGAGAGAGAGAGAGAGAGTTAGAACGAGATATAGAGAAACAGAGAGAAGGAGGGAGAGAAAGAGAGAGACAAGCAGAGAGAAAGATCGATAGGGGAGAGAGGGGGGGGGAGAGAGGGAGAGAGTGAGAGATAAGTAGAGAAAGAGACAAGAGAGATGACAGACGGAGAGAGCGAGAAACAGAGAGAAACAGCGAGATGGAGGGAGAGAAACAGAGAGAGACAGAAATAGTGAGAGTGAGAGTGTGAGTGTGTGTGTGAGAGAGAGAGAGAGAGAGAGAGAGAGAGAGAGAAAGATAGAAAGAGAGAGCTCTATTTCATATCTCGAACACGTTTGTTCATAACGACGATACTCATAAATATATACGTGAGCTTCATAATGACGATATCTACATCGATATATCGATTTTAACACAGTTCAGTGAAGATATGCTGGCATTGTCTGTGCTGATGACTACGTTACGTCGAGATGCTGCGTCTTTGTGGTTCTTTTAGCTCTAGCGGCAGGAATGGCCACGTTATGTGCTTCACTGAGCCTTATCGAGTTCACCAGCTTTGTTTCCGACCAATTATTGTTTCAAAGCCACTTCCCTATATTCCGAGCAGTCGTTACTTTCTCCTTGATGATGTGCAGTTGAAAGGCTTTCTTCTTGTAATTGTTGAAGAATACCAGACGTCCCCTGTGTGCTTGCGTTATTACATACACACACCGACAGCCTAGGGATTGTTACTGCAACGCTATTCATCCAGGTAGTTTTTATGACAGTCTTGTATCGATACGTTTACTTTGAAATAGTTCCTGCTCAAACAGGTACGAATGGACATTAGCGCAGTATTTATGGTCTCATAAATACTAGCATAGTAAAATAAAATAAAAATATTAAATTTTCATATGCAATTTCCCAATATTTATAAATAATTTAAATTAAATATATATTTTTAAGTAATTATTTTTTATATAATCAAGATTATTGTATTAAAAAACATATTTTTTATAAGTGTTCTTGTAAGTTTAAATAACTGTTATTTTCGATTATCCATGGCTGGTGTGAATAGTAATCCAAATGGACTTTATCATAATTCGCATCATGTAGAATGTCAACGCCACTATCGTATGATAGTTGCATGCATAGTTAGTTCCCTCGACCACAAGTTAGTCTGCTTTTTAACTGGCTTTGGAATTGGCTTCAGTTCAAACAATTGTCAGCCACTGATTTATAGGTTAACAGGTGACTTTAAAACGGGAACATACGCTCACACTAACTCGTCGAGAACTGAAATAAGCTTTGTTAGGATAAGAGGGAGAAACAATTGCCTGTAGGGCTCGATGAAAAACAAATGGTGTGTGTTATGGATTTTCAACATGTGGAAACCCGGCGTTGGAACGTACGTCTTCATTTCAAAGAACGTGTATCGTTGATTTTATAACTGCGGCCTTAGTGCAGGTATGTGTCTGATACTATACTAAAAGTTCAGTGTCACCATGTAATGTATGCTGTTATAATTATTGTATAAGGCACATTGTTATTTCCATGGAAACGCACGTATCCATCCTATGTAGACGGGCACACGTAAACAGACACGCACGCACGAACAATCGCAGGCACACGATGTGTTGGAGGAAACACACACTCGCACAATATATATATATATATATATATATATATATGTGTGTGTGTGTGTGTGTGTGTGTGTGGGTGTGTGCGTGAGTGCGTGCGTATGTGCGTGAGTGCGCGCTCCATCAGAGAAAGTTATACAATCATAAATCATTGATGATTCGGCACACCAGTCAATCCTTGTTTCCAAATCCCCAATGTAAAGTCAGGAAGTACATGTTTGCAGACAAATCCATTACATTCTGAACGTCACGTTATGCCTCTAAAACACAATACAAGTCCAGGTTCGAATCCCGAGTGTATCTGTGCCATGGGGCAGCATACCGAATCTCTGTAGTCCTATTCCCAGATAGAATGTTTCACAGTGGTAGTATCTGGTATTCTTTGGTAGTATCTGGTATTCTCTGGTATTCCTGTCATGCGTGCGGCGCAGAAATATTCCCTGTCAGACATGTCATGTCTAATACATGTATAGCATAGATTGAGACCACATGTTATACACTTAAAGGTTGGAGAGAGGTCGTTTAGGCATTGTTTCGCAAATCGACGAACTTGTGTATCTAAAACTGTATCAGAGGGGCAAACATTTGGGGAGAGAGGGAGAGAGAGAGAGAGAAAAATATATATAGATAGGGAGAGAGAGAAGGAGAAAGGGGGGAGGGAGTAAGGGAGAGAGAGAGGAGGTAGTGACAGAGAGAGATAGAGAGAGAGAGAGAGGGGAGGAGAAGGCGAGAGAGGGGGAGATAGAGAGGAAGAGAGAAAGAGAAATTGTTTATTGTTGCATAAAAATAAAAATAAACATTATAAACACATATGTTGGTTCTAAAAATAATATAGTGGTTCTAAGAGTAATAGAATGTTTAGATGATCCAGTAATATAATATTGCTGCTAAACGACAATATTTACTATAATATGAATATGTTGTCAGTTCGTAATTTTACTCCTATAACACCAATGTGGGAAATTCTAATAATTATTGTTATTGATGCGTTTGCAAGAAGAATGAAAGATTGTAATCAGCAAGCCTGGTATGAAAGTGTGTGTAATAATAGTAAGTTATATATGTATAAAGAATACAAATCATTGTTAAATATTGAAACTTACTTGCTGGATTTAAATACAAGGGAATTCCGTAGGTTATTTTTCTTATTAAGAACAGGAGAACTTCCCTTACGTATAAATACTGGCCGCTGGGTGGGGCTCCCAAAGAAGGAAAGAATATGTCAATTTTGTAATCTTCATGTGATCGAAGACGAATATCATTTTGTATTTATATGCCCATTATACGCCGATTTAAGAATGAAATATATACGAAATATCAATTTATATTCTATGCACACATTGTACTAATTATTGTCAACTAAGAACATTCAAATACTTGTAAATGTATGTAAATTTGTGAAATATGCTATTATGGTTAGAAAAGATTCTATGTAAATCTTATGTAACATCCGCTTTCATGTGAACTACAACTGTACATGGGCCTGAGGCACACTGTATTATCATGTGAAACAACGGACCAGTGTGCACTCCCTTTACCTTATCAACCCCATGGAAACAATTAGAATACAACTCTTTCGGTCATAGTTGCCTTGACAAATTCAATTGTAACAATTGTGTAGTTATTTTCTTTAATAGTTAATACAACGATTACTAGTACCTGATAATCGATATCCTGATAATCGATATTCCTGAAAGCATCAAGGTATGCCACAGACCGATATATTACATCGTGAATATATAGGCCTATAGCACTGTCATATCAAATTTACATTATCGACGAACTTTATATGCATGAAGTTATCTAGACCTCCCAAAATGTTTAGTAGTCGGAGAATAATTTCTCCCTGTGGAATACAACGTGTAAAAGCAGCCTTTGTGCGCTGATTAGTTTGTAAAAGGTGATTAAGTTATCATGTGGTATTAGCCGCGGAAGGGTTTCCCCAGGGAGCAGTAATTGTGTCAAAAGAGCAAGAATAGTTTTAAAGGATAATGAGCCATATTTGCCTGTGCGAATCCTGTGTATTTTATGCACACCCCCTGCAATGGCGTCGTGATATAGTGTTGAATGTATACATAATTCATGTATATTGTTCAGCTGCTTCGCTGCCTTCTCTAGCGCATGAATACACATCCGGGTTCGTGTAATTGTAGTGCACTGTACGAATACCTGGATCCTCTTCCACCTTAATGGATTTTACCAACGTCTTCTTTAATCTATCAAGCTGTCAATCATCTTGCCAGAACTTTCTAAAACTAATGAATCTGATTGACTTTAAAAACATGTTGCTGGAACTTCTCTAATGGGAAACCACTGGAATCGCTATTAACCACCATGAGACGCCCCAGAGGTATATTACCGCTATCAATTAAGTGGGAATGCTTTCAGAATTCAGATTATCTCCATCTCACCGTCTCTCTCTGTGTGTGCTCTCGCTCTCTGCTTTCTCTCTCTCCATCTCTCTTGTCCTTATCTCTCTTTCTCTTTATATAACATTCTCTCTACCTCGCCCTGTCCTCTCTCTATCCCGCGTTCTCCCTCTCTCTCTCTCTCTCTCTCTCTCTCTCGCTGTCTCTCCCTCTCTCCTGTCCTTATCTCTCTTTCTCTTTATCTCGATATAACATTCTCTCTACCTCGCCCCTGCCCTCTATCCCGCTCTCTCTCTCTCTCTCTCTCTCTCTCTCTCTCTCTCTCTCTCTCTTTCTCTCCCCCTTCATCTATCCGTCTCCCCTCTCTCTGTCTCCCCTGGCACTTGCATCGACAGAAACATGGATCTTACCATTGCTGAAAAAAATGCCTAACTGCTCCACACTGAGACGTTATTTACCCATGTGCACGACTGTGATTGAAGCGAGACATAGCTGTCCATTCATCTAACCTAGTGCAGTTCACCTGCCTAATATGCCTAATGAATAATATGTCCAGTATCCAGTATCCAGTACGTCCCCTCGATGAGTCGGTATGGGTAGTTTCTGGTTGTCGCAATGTTATCAGTTATCAATGTTATCAGTTTGTAATAACGCTGTCAATTATCCTACCAACAAAGGGTCATTTTATGTCAAGGTTTGCAACAAATTGCTATCTTGATTACACAGAAGTCTCTTATTCCGAACTCCCTATAGTCACATTACCTATTTCTCCGTCATAAAAACGTGGTATTTTTAATACAAACACATTATTATTCTTTTGTTTGATTCATTTCTTGGATATAAGTTACATTCAATATCTAAAATCAGGCAATGTGTAAAATGCTTGAAATTTTCAGTGCATTTTAATTTACAGATTCAATGTTTTAAATGCCTTAAATGAAAAACTGACTGTATGTATTTGAAAGATTGGCTGGCATGAGTTTGATTAAAGAAAATTAAAATAATTCATACATTTGTATATGTATTATACACACACTTGTGTGTTAAAACATATATATATGTATGTAATTCTGTGTGAATACCTATAAATAATCTTCATTTTCTGTCATTAAACTCATTCCAGACAATTTCGGGCATCAAATAAATTTGCTCTGTGAATGAAAATTCTCTTAAAATGTGCGTCATTTTACACATTGCCTGATTTTAGACATTGAATGTAATATTCACAAGTATGAGGTATATATACTTCCACTTTTGTTGTAAGTGGCCGTGTTATGATTGTATCAATAGAGTGGCACTTTACACTTGTATAAACATGAAGAAGGAGGAGGAAGATAAAAAACAATTGAGTGAGAGGTAGAGAGAAGAGAAAGAGGGGGAGGAGGGAACGAGGGAGGGATGGAGGGATGGAAGGAGGGAGGGGAGGAGGGAGGGAGGGAGGAAGTAGGGAGGGAAGGAGGGAGGGAAGGAGGGAGGGGAGGGAGGGGAGGGAGGAAGGAATGAAGGAAGTAGGGAGGGAAGGAGGGAGGGAGGTAGAGAGAAGGGAAAGAGGGGGAGGAGGGAAGGAGGGAGGGAAGGAGGGATGGAAGGAGGGAGGGAGGGAGGAAGGAAGGAAGTAGGGAGGGAAAGAAAGATATAGGGAAGGAAGGAAGGAGGGAGGGAAGGAGGGAGGGAAGGAGGGAGGGAAGGAGGGAGGGAAGGAGAGAGTGAAGAGAGGGAGATAGAGAGATATAGAGAGAGATAACAAAAGTACACCCATAATTATGATCTCGTTCTTTCTGATTTCAGATACAAACCGCTGCATGATTCTGGATTACCACTACCTATTGGATATTCCCCAGACTACAAATAAAAGGAAACTAATCCGAAAAGAAAATGATATCAGAATGATGCGTCAATGTCAATGAAGGATAATTCTGTACAATCCTCGGCGAAATGGACTACAACATGCTCACAACGTTCATACATCGACTACGAAGACGTAGGTTAAAAGCTGTCCTGCTAGTCTTCTTCCTTCTCTCCGTCCTACTTGTGCGTCTTCAACAAGACGGCGACATCCACGACGACGACGGACTGTCGAATATCTCCGTGTTCCGCCAAAGCTTACTTCGCCAGCAGGGTCAAATGTGCGTCCATCCTCAACTAGATCCCTTCCACCCTTCACTGGTTGGATTCTTCCACCAAATACCAAAAATAGACTGCGGGAAGGATGCTGATTGGGTGTACGTGTCCAATGGAACGTTCCATATTTCTAAGAGGGCAAGGAGGAGGTATGGGAAGATCACGTGTGAATACGCTCCAATCATGAGAGGACCTAACGACTATTCAGCTCGCCATGCTGACCACATTAAACCTATGCCTGATGGATCTCCACTGAAATCAGATTTCTTCAAGATGGCCTGTGTTTCCGTTCATGGGAAACGTTACTTCAACATACACTCAGGAATCGCGTATAATGAATCTTTACATAAATGGGCAGAGAAAAGCAAACCTTTATCGAAAAGTGCTCTAGATTTAGATGTGTTGATGTTCGGATTCGATTCGCTGTCCCGGATGGCCTGGTTCCGAACGATGCCGAAGACGAGGGATTACTTCGTGAACACTCTGAAAGGTATAGAACTGGAAGGCTACAATATCGTAGGGGACGGGACTCCGCAGGCATTGCTGCCCATACTGACCGGTGCCACGGAAGAGGAACTTCCGGAAGCCAGAAGAAGCAAACCGGGCGCCAAACCAGTGGACAACCATCCGTGGATCTGGCGAGACTTCAAGAACAATGGATACCTGACCCTATGGGCCGAAGACATGGCTTTCATCGGTACATTCCAGTTCAGGATGTTAGGGTTCGACCACCAGCCGACGGATCATAGCATGAGACCGTTCTATCTATCAGCTGAGAGAATGTACGGCAGAAACAAACCATTCTGTCTTGGGTCTGTACCGAGACATCAAAACTTCATGAAATGGTTCCAAGATGCGTATTTGATGTATGGAAACAAAAGAAAGTTTATGTTTGGATTCCATGGCGAGACGAGTCACGATGACAACAACAATGTTCAGGTCGTGGATGAAGATATGAAGTCGTTCTTGGAATTCTTGGAATCGTCAGGATATTTAAATAGAACTATTTTAATTTTAATGAGTGATCATGGCGCGAGATTCTCCAAAGTGCGTGCGACTGTTCAGGGGAAACTGGAGGAACGAATGCCTTATTTCTCTTTCCGGTTTCCGCCGTGGTTTGAGAAAAAATACCCAGAGATTATTCGTAATGTTAAACTGAACGTGAATAGATTAACTACGCCTTTTGATATCCACGAAACATTCCATGACATACTAAACTACACTGGCGGTGGTATAGGAGACATTGCTCAAAGAGGAATTAGTCTGTTTAAAGAAATCCCAAAAGAACGGACGTGTGCGCATGCGGGGATCGAACCCCACTGGTGCGCATGTCTGGCTTGGAAGAATGTAAGCAGTTCACATCCGGTTGTCCAGAAGGCGGTTGCCGCTGCTGTGGCACATATTAATAACAACACTAACGACCACAGGGATGTATGCGCATTGCTGTACGTTAAATCTATCACTGGATCTGTGAAAATATCTGCTAATTCCAAAGTGCTAAAGTACAAGAAAAGTGCTGATACCGACGGAAGAGTCGCCGATCTCACGGGGAGAACCAAAGCCGATGAGAATTTTTACCAAGTTACTTTCCTTACGATGCCTGGGAATGGACATTTTGAGGTTACTCTGAAACATTCAGTAAAGGATAGTGCGATTTTCATAAATGATAAGGAAATTAGTAGGATTAATAAATATGGAAATGCTCCTGCATGTGTTCAGGATCAATATCCTCATCTTCGTCCGTATTGCTACTGCAAATAAATATGTATTTAATAGCTACGTAGCTGAAAATCCATAATGTTCAAAAAAATAAATTAATAACGAAATATATCCGTATGAATTGAGTTCGTGGGTTATCAGCTCATGACATGCCACGGAACCTTTTTTAAAGTTAATAAAATAAAATACAATTATGTTATAAATAAATAGTAATATACGGTATTACTGTATATATATGGCATACTATGCTCAAGATATACCAGAGACTACAGTTAGTCTCATTGAAGTCGCAGTTCCATAAGTATCGTGTACGGTAATACCCCAAAATTATATTAGCTTTTTATTAAAATCATATTTTGTAAGCGGATTGTATGTTAAAAATGCGTTCTGAAAGAATATCAAAGTGAGATATTGTGTCCTTTTGAAATTGATACATTCCAGAACGTCGTAAATACTTTTGCAGAGCTTCGTAAATTGGTTAATATGCTTTCAACATTTTGAAATGTGTACCCATTGAAACGTTTATTAGCTTTGGTGATATACTTAATCTTTGTTATGCTGTACTTCCCAAGTTTCTGCGGGTCAAATATCTTACATTCATTATCCCTATATGGTTTACTGGTGTTTTTGAAGTTTTTATTGGTTATCCCGTTTCGTTATGACATTCTCTACTCGTTTTCCAGTTAATAACAGTGCTATAATATAATTTTCTAAATTCCTTGTCAAATTAGTATTACTGTATATTCAGGCACGCTCGAGTTAACTCCCTTTCCTTCATATAAAGAAGTAGATTACCTTGAGACAACTCTTTTAATAATGTATACAATTATTTATCAACAGGTAACGCTACGTATAGATGTTAGATATAACATGATTAATTCCTAATAAAATGATATGCATACGATTTTTGGTGACGGTATTATTACTGATATTACGGTAATTTACCCTGTAACGTGAGTCATACCATGAGCATACAGTTGAGGTGTACATACATATGTGGAATGAAAGTGTTGAATGAATGAAACTACTGTAAATATGGAATAAAAACATATGAATATAATACTATTATCTATCATTTTTCAATCCCTGTTCATATGGTAGAGATCGTTCAACAATTAAATTAAATAAACACATCATCTATTATTAAATGGAAGTCGTATCGACGTTGGCGATCCGTGACATTACTACAAAACCCACCCATCATTCATATATCATTAAGGAAATTGATGATTAGGTAGTCAATGAATCGAGATAGTATATTTAATGATAATTGTTCATACCATTCGCAGTCACTATACAGATTATTGCCTTCATAAGCAGCCAATTACTGTCCGGCTACTGCGGAACTTTACGGATCAACAGACCGAGTAATGCCAATGTGACTAGAATACAACTTCCCTGCTTGGCTATTCTCTAGGAATATTGGATATTCCAGTCAGTGATTCTAGATCTACAAGCAATCCTACGTTCAAACTGGGTATGGACTCGAACGAACGATAGTTCTAGCATAGACTACTAGCGCATCGCATAAAACTCAACACACCCGTTTGAGCGAATACGGTATGCACAACTCTAACTTCCGGCGCGAGACAGTTCATTGAGGGGGCAGTTTAAGCTGTTGAGTCAACCATGTCTGGTTAGATGGCAAATATGCTTAACTACATATTAACTTTATGTATCAACATAAATGTGCTAATTTACATCATGTCTATCATCAAGAATATAGCCTAGATTGGAACGGAAACAAATCTCCAATTATAATCAACTATACTCAAACAATATAAGAACTCTCTCGTGACGGAAGTTAAAGTTGTGCACACCGCAATCTATCAAACGCGTATTTTGAGTTCTACGAATTCAACGAATTGTTCCCGGTGTATACTTATGAAGGTTATTTGATCATTCTATTCGTGGACAGTTGCATATTGACTATACACAATAGCTTGGTGACAAATCTTAGACGTGTGTATATTACCTTTCTAAATGCAATAGTAAAACACATTGGGTATTGGTAGCTTGAGGAAGAAAGGCTTCCCTGTTAGTGTTCGCGTACGATTCATGTCTAATTAAATGTTTTGTCGATATAACGCAGAAGTCGGAGACAGATAATCCCAAACTGAGGTAGTTAACCTCCTAACTGACACCGATCGACTTGCAATGCGACAGACTTCATCAATTGTGTCTGGTGAGAGATTTAACTACCATAATTATTCGAGAGAAGCTCGATAATGGATATGTGAAAAACCAATATGGCGTCGACGTCGGACGTTTCAGCGTCGTGTCGTTCGTAATCCAGACATGCGGTTTGACGTTACAATACGACCTTCAGACTTCCAAGGGTGCGTTCAAAGACATACGGGCTTGCAATCGGCTTACCAAACTAGCCACTGTCTCATAAGTCGTACGAAGCGTGCATTGGACATGGAACCAGTTTAGCTGAGCGACTCACTGAACCCTGTGCTTATTGAACGCACCCCTGCTGTATGTGTTCTTCATGAGGTGTAATCGATAAACGTTCAGATAATTGTTGCATAAAATAACAGTTAAACATGCTGATAAAAAAAGGTACACATTATAACAGAGTGGATTTGAACCGTCGCCGATTAGGCATCAACGTGGAATTGAATATTAGCGTTTTTCAAATAGCAATACGATTGTTGAATGTCGATCCACAAGAAATATGGATTAGATTTTAATTGGTAACAGATTTGAAATTCCACATTATTTTCAAGTGTTTATCTTGTAGTGCTAACACATTTTCTTTATTGTCAATGAGTATAAATTCAAGACAAATACAGCTGTCATTACCGATTTAATCAATACAAATACGAAGTTGAAAAAAAATTGTGATGCGTAGTTTTATAATAAAACTGAATCATAATATATAGTACCTTCGTTTTTAGATAACTAATGAAGTAGCCATTGCATCATAAATATAACCGTTTATTATTAATTTTGAGTAGAATAATTAGCAGCGTTCAATGCCGTTCATATAGTGAATTGATATACTACCGAAAGTAAATGACCAGTTATCATATATATAATGCTACAGTAATACCGTGTTGTTATAAGATATATTAATTATAATCGCGTTGTAAGTATTCAGTGGGTTACATTTAATGGACTACCGACAAAATATTGGTCCTAAAACGTAATTGAAATATAAATATATATATATATTTTTTTTTTCGATTTGTAATGATTTTTTTGGTATAATAAATAAGAGAATTTGCATATTTTTTAAATGTCAAAAATTGCTAAAAATAGAAACAAATTACGCGAAACGTCTCTGACAAGGTCTACGTATACATAGCCATATGTTATGTCAATTAATACTATCTGCAAAATCATACTGGTATTAACATTCCCCCAGTAACATCTGTCAAATGTATTGTATATATTAGCACGTATGAATACTTTCAGCAAGAAATCAACATAAACGCATTAGAGACAGGCTTGTGTACTGTTCACAGTGACAGAGTGTACGCTCACTGGATCATTGATCACCCAACCAACTTGAAGTCAATTCCGTTTCCGTGGGAAGCATCTATAATCGATTACATGTATAAGTGTTGACACTGTAATCTATTTCAAGGAATGACGCAAAAATACAATGTATTTTCACTAAAAAAAAATACGATTTAATAGTCAATTTCTATTCAAATGAAATAAACCAATAAACATATAATAGGGGAAATTACGTTTATCGATGCGTCGCTTTTATTGAATAAGTACATGTACTGTACGTTACAGACCACTGCATGTTTGCGTAGTCAACTTTTGGAGCACTCCTCTCATGACAAATCGACGACCATCCAATCAAATGGCGTAATGATGTAATCTAATTGCGTGTGGTATTATTCGTAGCGGTGGTTCCAGGTTGTTAGGTAGGCAGCTTGTTTTCGCGGTCGAATCTTGGGATCTCAAGCTAAGTTGGAAACTCATCGAAGTCGTTGTGTTTATTCGAGTCCCATGTGCTACTCGGGAAAGTATCGACTCCCACTCGGTTGGAAGAGATATACTTGGCATAATCAAACACAATACCAATAACACGCGCACGCACACACACACGCACACAGATGCGTGTACACACTGACACACACACACACACACACACACACGTGCTGGGTAACGTATATTTCTCGAAGCTATCATATCCTCTTGTGTCCAGGTGAAGAATATTGGTATTGTGTTTGACTCCCCAATGACAATGAAACAACAAGTGAACATCATGTGCAAAACGGGTTATTTTCACCTTAAAAACATCAGTCAACTACGCCGTTTTCTATCTAGCGACATCACCAAGATGCTGGACTATTGTAATTCTCTTCTGTGCGGTGTCTTTGCATGCACATTAAGGCGCCTCCAATGTCTTTAGAACACAGCGGCAAGAATCATCACCAAGTTCCCCAGACATAATCACATCACACCCATTCTGCAGATCCTCCACTGACTTCCCGTACCACAGATAATTGAGTACAAAGTCCCTGTGATTGTGTACAAATGCCTGAAGACCAATCTAGGTCCCGGTATCTTACTTCACTTCTGACAGTCCACAATCCGAACCGAAATCTCAGATCCAAAAGCAAAGACATGCTCACTGTTTCAAAAGAACTTCATCAAACTTCGGCGATCGTGTCTTCAAAACTGCTGCTGCAAGATTGTGGAATGGTCTGCCTGACTCCGTTAAATCTGTTAAATATCTTGACTCTTTTCGAAAAGCCCTCAAAACTCACTTGTTTACAACAGTGTATCTTGGTTAATATCTGCAACTTTCTATTTACTAGTATACCTTGTCTAGGTGACTGGGTGTTCACAGCAAACCGCTCCCTATGCAGGTTTAGTGTTAAACGTCGGTGAACAGTCTAGCTGGAACTCGGCGCTATATAAATAGATTATACATATATATTATATCTAGTATGAGACGCGTTACTTTGGACCTCAATCCTACCTTCAGTCGTCATGAACAACTATACAACAGCAATACAATCTGTATCGAACATAGATCCGTTCATTGTTTCTGAAATAGGACATGTACACTACGCATATCTATCATTAATTACTCCCCTTACAAGACAGAACATTGGCTGTCGTAGCTAAATATACTATACGAGATAATTAAGCAGACACGGATTACGTATACGTATCA
>JAUTBX010197372.1:0-10040 GCA_032361465.1 Lepetodrilus tevnianus
CTTACTAAGGGAGGTAACTCTTCACATTTAACTCATGATTCAGATATCCGATTGATTCGCCATCCGACCGATTTTAGCCTGAAACGGGACCGTGCGGACTATCGGGGCTCCACTGTATATAGTTTTAATTGATGTGTGTATGTATGGTACCTATCTTGTTATTGAGTACTGGATCCCAATATAAAATGCTAATATACATTTCGTTTTATTGTGTTGTCTCTCTTTGCTTAATGAATGCAAGTGTACTATTATTGATTTGTACTACAGGGTCCTAGAACAAATTTAGCTTGATTGGCCAAAGGGCAACTTTGGGGAACTCATATTTTGCATAAATCCAAGATGAAGCCCAGAATATCCGAGGGCCTATTCTCAAAATCTTCTTACGATCCTCTTAGCAAATGTGCATACCATTTTCATAGCCCTATAATACAAATCTTTAACCCTCTTCCCATCTGGATTAGGCACAGATACAGCCATTTAGAGCATCTCTGGTTGCCTTCAACATGGTGAGGGTTAAGATTTGTCTTGCGATCATAAGAACGTTTCGAGAATATGCCCCTACCCTTCGATAGCAGGTATCAAAGTTTTCAAAATACAGTAGACCTCGCATATAACGGACTCGTCAGGACTGGTTATCTATGTTAGACTGGACCGGGACTTCAGATTCAGTCCGTTATATGTGAGTGTCCGGTTTATGCGAAGCCGTTATATGTGAGGCCTACTGTAATCGGGGGGGGGGGGGGGGGGGGGGGACTTAAAAGTAGGCTCATAGGAAGAAGACAAAAACATTCATGATTCATCCACTTTTAATCAATAAAATGATCTTATTTACAAGAAATAAAGCATTAATACACTAGCTGTGAATACTTCAGCAGGGTGGCGAGAGAGAGGCTGTGTGTGCCCATCCTCCCAGCGGACGAATAACTAATCCCTGGGGGAACATCTGAGCGAGAGAAGGACAGGAAAACAAAGATAGATAGGTAGTCCTCAATCGGAGAATTAGCAATATATACCACATACATTGCTGGTCGGAAGTACATACATTCAAAATCTCAATCATTCTACAAGCACAGTAGTGTCAGTACGGTACAGAAGTAATTCTCTCGTCTCGGGGAGAAACAAAAATCTTGGATATGCTATGAATGGAATATGTTAGTCATTTTACCTAATGTCGTAATGAGCATTATTTGCAATAAAACTTTGAAGTTTTAACCCCAAAAATATCTTGACATTTAAATTATAAGATTAATGTTTTCTATAAATGAATATGTCAAGAATTATTTAAAACTTCTAATATTTCGTCATTAGCTCAAAATAGGTATTTAAATATTTATATATATTTTCATAGGATGTGTCACTTTAACCCTATCCCTGCTGGATTAGGCACATTCAATGTTCTTTAAGGCATCTCCAGCTGCCTTCAGCAAGGAGAGAGTTAAAAGATTCAGTAATGATAATGAAGATGAAAGTCTATACAAGATGTTACTTAAATATATTAATGAAATCAATTTGCTGTTGCAAATTTACATATAAAACTTAATATCATTATTGTCGATGTAAACAATAGAAGGTTCGGTTGAGCCAACAGTTTGAAACATTCCCAACAACATACATATCATAAACCATTTTGAAAATGGAGCAAGAATCATACAATATAGATCTCTATTTCTAAATCCCAATCCATTAATATTTTGATTACCGTAAGTATTTCTTAAATTGGATTGGTTTCAATAAGAGCGTACTTCATCCAGATTCACTGATACAGTGATAACATCCTAGGCTGAAATTAAAAATTGAAAATAAATATTTTTAACTAAAATTAAATATTTTTTTAACAGTAAAAATAATAAGTATCTGTTGAGCTATATTCGATGTTGCACAACTGAAGTACTAAGGCCTACATATCTCGACATTAATCCTTAAAACCTGAGATAACATATCTCTTGGTACAGTAGTTGTTAACTTCACAAGCAACAAATGTTCATTAGCCGACAACAAACCAACAGCAAACATTGCCAACTTTGAACTTACACATGGCATTTACCACCAATTTTTAATGTAGACAACTGGCCTGTGTTTCACGGAAGAAGTTGTAGTATACTGGTAGTCAAGGGGCCAGTTGTTTGAAGCACGGTTATCTTAACATGTCGTTAAGCTTATACTATACCCTATGGAGGCAGCTACTTTACGGCTTCGAACAACTGGCCCCTGGCCTAAATCAGCCTGTGTGCCATGCTTTTACTATAGCAGGAAATGACATTTGACCCTTTTGTGAAACGCAGGTCTGAAAATGACCAAAACCAAGTAATGTCTGTAATGTAACTGGTCAAGTGTAGATATACTAGCAGTTAATAATGTCCATGGTTGTATGTAGATATAACTGAAAAAAATATATATTTAGATACGTTCCAACAATAGGGCACACACTGGAATGTATTTCTACATTCAGTAAAACCGGCTGTGTCTGACCAGAGTTATTTGACCCGATGACCTGACTGGTGACTGTCTATACATAACAACAGTAGCATTCTTCACCGAGATGATCAGTTGCAGAACCAAATAAGAATATATCATAAATAGCAAAATGTCGCAGTCATTGTGATTGTTAATATGCATTAACCTTCTCCCTGCTGGATCAGACACGGGCAACGCTCAATAGGGCATCTCCGGTTGCCTCCAGCATGGAGAGGGTTAATAGTTACATTATTGTGGAATATTGTGAATGTTAGTCAACCTTCTAGCACCTGAAAACCGTCTGTTTGGGTTGTATACCCCCTATGGAGTTGAGAAGGTGAAATGATTGGACATTGTTGCGCATTTAATAAATGTACCATATTTATATTATATTTTAACTAAACCACAAGTTTCTGAGATCTATTCTGAAAGGGTGAAGCATACTGCATGCATTTGCTGAGGACTATTTCATACTAAAGGCAACCAAAGATGCCACAATGCGGTGATCTTTCATTAAATCAGTCAATACAAGGCTAGGTGGATTTACAAAATTCCATGGAAAGATGAAATATGATGAATGTCAAATTATGAATACCTTTTGGACCATTTACATAGATCTGTCAACAATTTTAGAGATGTTCACAAAAGGAAATAATATCCTATAGTACATGCTTGCTGGATTCAATACAAGGGCTTTGAAGAAAGAGATAGAGAACATAGTCTGTTCCAAAATGGAATAGATAGAAAGAGATATATGTCACCATCTACAAAATCTTCATTACATCCTATCATTAATTAAATCATTAATACAGTATATCAGTATTCATTAAAAGTTTACACATTGCTATCAAAAATATTCTTATTTATTCTTGTCTGAAAATGGTACAGAATACTGTTGGTAATTTTAACCAAAATTCTAAATTGAAAATGTTTCTCTTCTATTTTAATGAAAAGAAAATGTTGTCTAAGCCATGTAGGTCTCACACATACATACAGTGGTTTGAAGAATGAATTAGCTAATTAATGTATTATGAAGTGTTTACTGTCGTTAAGTATCGAAATAGAAAGAAACTTGTACAGAAATTATGTTTTATCGGGTGTTAAAAGGATAGATGACATGATAAAACAGAGAGCCTATCTACAAGTACAATGTTCCAAGTTATTTACAGTGACCGTTCAACCTATTTATACCACACACACACATACGCAGACACCCATGCACACACACGCACACACACACACACACACACACACACACACACACACACACAGGCACACACACAAACACGTACACACACGTACACACACAGGGTAAAAGTCAGCTCATACTCTTAACATAAGTTACACGACTTATCAGACAGATTATGCAGTTTGAAGTAATTAATACAACTGAACAAAACTGATCACAAATAGCACAGTGGATAATATAAATCTCCTGACGAAGAGAGAAAAAAAAAATCATACAATTTTTTGGTTCCACACAGTTGAAACATAAGTCCATATGAATAATATTAACCATCTCCTTGTATTGCTGGATTAGACACAGACACTGCTCTTTAGCGCATAGCCAGTTACCTCCAGCATGCAGATATGGTTAAACTTTACTGAAAATATTTTAGTGTAGGCAATACATCTGAATCAGGTGTTAGTTATACATGTATTACCATGGCAATGTATATCATGTTACCATAGTTACATATTATATGTTGCCATGGTTACTTAATCAGAAAACACCAGGGGGCCTATTCTCGAAACGTACTTACGAACTTCTTAGCCTAAGAACAGTTCGTAGCCATACTATAAGAATCGCTAAGATTTTCTTACGATCGTAAGAATGTTTCGAGAATAGGCCCCCAGGAGTATATATTTCATGGTACCATGGTTACTTTCGTATCCATATGTTAAAAAGAATAGCTCACTTCATCCATGAGTATCCGCACAAAGTTTGAAACTGTACAATTAATATATTATATATACATCATATTCAATATGATTAATTGCTCTGTATTATTAAAATGTACTAGGTGCTCCTTAAATACTAATGAGTATTTCATTTGTTTTTAGTGAATTAAGCAAACAATTACAAACAATGTGGGTCCACATTTTTTATAGAAAGCACAAATCTATGGTAATGATACTCAACAAAATAAATTAAGGGCCAGCAGATAGTTCGTGAGGAAGGAAGAACACCAAATTTCAGAAATTGGCTTAACCCTCCCTGCTGGAGGAAACCATAGATGCCCTAAAGAGCTTTATACGTGCTTAATCCAGCAGGGAGCTGGTTAAGGATCTGGTGCCATTCTTCTTCTTGAAAAGTGCCTGGAGCCTATAGACATTTGGAAATATTTTGTTATTATAAATATTAATATAAAGCTAAATTTATGTCCAAAAAGACTACTGGCCATTACTTAATTTTGTTGAGCATACAAAAGAAGATTCTAATACTTTTTATTTTAAGCATGGAACACCTAAAATATGAAATGCAATGAATACATTATATGCAAGCATACTCATGTTTAAAGAATGACCATTTTCACCAGTCATAAATAAGATTGTTCCGACACTTACAATGCACAGGTTTTGCCTTTCACCTTTCACCAGATCATTAACCCTTAGAATCATTAGAATATCCAATGAATAGATGTGAACTACCAACATACAAGTGAACATACCAATAGATGTAGTTGATTGAAAGAGAGTTACCTCCCTTCCACCAATCTGCCATATTTTCCAGACTATTTCAATCGCACTATATTTCAACCACATGACTCAAATAATTATAATAATTATTGATCTATTGACCTTGGTAATATCCAAATTCTTGCAACCTTTTAATAAAAATTTTAAAAAAACAATAATTACTATTATATTGACATTGAGGGAAAATATGCCGACAGCAAATTTGCTTCTTTGGAATATATTGCATGTGTAAATAACTGAGCATTTGGGTAAATTGGACTTTGACACAATGTAACTTGAGCTATTTTTTATCAGCTTAATCATGTTAAAGGCAATATTCACATAATCTAAGTGAGCAAATATTGTTAAGAGCCATGTTATGAAATAAAATAGCTAGATTGTTAATTATGTTTTACAGATAGTTTGGATGTAATAATTATATCGAATTCAGAATGTTGAGTTTAAATCACCTTTTAAAAAAACCCAATACGAAACTTGAGACTGATACAGCAGTTACTGTAATGTTTGAGTATCCATTGTAAATTACTCTCCCAAAAATAATAATTACGGGCTGGCAGAAATTTGGTGGGGAAACTTCCTACCAAATTTCTGAACTCAGCTTTAGGAATCTAGTGCTATTCTTCTTCCAATGTGTCTACAACTTCTTGAACAGTTCATGGAGCCCGTAGATATTGGGAAATTCCTCGTTCCAAATTACAATTTGAAAAGGCTATTGAAAAGGCTATTGGCGAGTGAGTGAATATGGAGTTTAACGTCACTGCGGGAATCTTTTACCCATTTGCGACGAAAAAAAGGCTATTGGCGCTTAAGGTATTTTGTTGAGTATATATTCAGTATGAGCAAAATGTACTTATACATTTCATAGTTTTAATGCATTTGTTAATTTATTTAAGATAACAAAATAGGTGAATTGGACAAAACACTGCTGATGAAATCAAAAGTTTGATGAACTGGAAGAATTTCATCATGTTAACTCTACGTTATCTTCTACGAGACAATTTTTACCATCACTTCATAGAGAGATTATCACATGACTAACATATATTAATTTATTTCATATACCCAGCCCTGATATTACGAAACTTCTTTGAGTACGATTTCATACTTAAACTTTATAAGGATATTTGTAAACAAAAGTTGAGTACGAGTTTGTATTCAAAAAATGTTTCGTAATCTGGGGACCCGGTAATCACATAATGTTTCTTTGATTTATAGACATTTTGACATTCTTACTCATTCATATTCACAATCTTTAAATAAAACTGTTACATTATTGCTTAATTCGTTGAACGTATCTTCAGTTTGTCTTATTTAAATTCTTGGTCAGTTTATTAGAAATCTTTAAACAGAATTAGCATTCTAAAGTGTGACCATCTTATATGAGAAAATGCAACTTGTAAATAAGTTATTTCCCCTGCTGATGAGCAACAAGATCTGACAATATCCTGGTTACATCTAAATCTGAGCAAATACTATTTTGAGTGGCACCTTCTCAATCCTTTCTCAAACTGACGTTACAGGGTCTTAAGTACCAATTAATCTAATAATTAAACAGAGCTCTTGAAAATATGGATGGGCTGAAATGCTGAACAGAATAACACACCTCGATAGCCTCAAACCACGTCAGCTTGCGAATGGTTTGAGAATAGGCCCTCATTATGGATCGGCTACAAAACTAGTGACATAGTTCAAGGTCATTTGTCAATGTCAGACCGATGTTCACATAGAATCATCACTCTTTCCAAACTTGCGAGGTTATTCAAACAACAACGTTTAAAGCAATTTGCAGTCATGTGATGTATCCATCTGGAAGCAGCCAATCGCTGCTGACATACACATCGAGGATAACGCAGTGGCACGCACAACAGTTCACAAACATTCAATCAACCTAGATCTCTACTCAGCATCTTAAAATACTCTGAAAAAAAGTCGTTTCCCCAGATTAAAAAAAAACAAAAACAATTATCTGAATTTGGCAATATCACATTCTGCCAACATGTGGACACAAGGTCAAGGTCACAGATATTAAAAAAAAAATTCCACTAAAAAAAAGGGGACATCCACTCATTCATCTATCAATGACGCTCATTATTTCCTTATTGGTGGTCTGTATGTCACTGAGTAGTCTCCCCCCACCAGAGGGCGTGCTGCTCGTGTACGTTTTCAGATTCTGACTGTGCGACTGTAAACGAGACAGGAGCTCCCGCGCGTGGAACTTGGCGTGCGGCGGGAGAGAGTCGATGTAGCGACAGCACAGTGCATAGAACGCTTGAACCTCCTCCGACAAAAGCATAAAGTTTGTGCTGGATTTGTTCCCAGCTATTGCCAATTTATCGATGCACGACCGCAGCTTGTTGGAAGCGCCCATGATCAGGTCTTTAGACACGGACGTTTCCGAGTCGGACGCCGGCTGATCGTTGCCGTTGTTTTGGTGCCCGAGGTCGACCAGCGACCGTTCCATGGGATCTGCTTGTTTAGGGGGAGGAGCCTGATGCAGAACACTGTTCCCTGCAATGGGCTTCAGCACAGGAAATACTGGCTTATAAATACCTTCGTCTCTGTCCTTCGCTTTGCCCGAAAGGTCGTTCGTACCGACCTGATTATCACTCACAGAATCTAAGTTGGTCTCTTTCACTGCATTGGCTTTGCCAAATGTCTTGAAGGATGAAAGCTTATTTGTGGAATTGTTCGTCTTTTGTGGACCTTGGAAATTGTACTCGAACTTATTCTTTTCACCGGAAGAGTCTAAACTGTCTGGATGTTTGGGGCTGTCCTCCGACGATGAGGACTTGCCCTTGAACGACAGAGGTGGACGAGGCGGGGCGGGTTTGCTGTTCGTGTCCGTGCCGTCCAGCGATTGGTCGACGGTCGACAGCGCTTGTGGCACGGGCCGTAGAGGAACACGAGGTCCTGGCCGCGTGTCGTCCACCTGCGACTGATCCTTGGAATACTGGTCGCTGTTCTCCGCGAAAATTCGGGAGAACCTTGGGCTCGGCTTGGGCTTGTTCGCCGCGGATCCGTCGGACCGTCCCGGGAGGAGCGACGATGACGACGACGACGGTTCCTCGCCTTTGGTCAGGTCCGTGTCCGACTTGTACGTTGACAGATCCGTCTTGTTCCCGGCGATACTCCCTGGCCCCACAACGCCGTTTCCTTTCCCGGACGACAGGTCGGACTTGTGTCGCTGGAGGAGTCCCGAGAACTGTGTGGCGACGGGAACCTGGGGCTGGCTTTCCACGATCACGTGGGTGGACTGCGACTTGACCACTGCCGAAGGTTTGACATTGGGCTCCTGCTTGATCCCGGGATCGCTGTCCTCAGCCGCGGCCACCACCGGGGGCGGGGGCGGGGGTTTGAGCACCACCGTGGGGCCTTGTTCCAGGTGGAGTGGCGGACACGATATCACGCTGGCGGTATCCGTGCCAGAGTCGTGGTCCTCCACCGAAGGCAAGTCTCGGCTGTGGTTGTTCTGCTCCGTCTCCATGGAAGCCAGGTACGCCCCTATCCGCACTCCTTTAGGGATGGTCCCGTATCTATTTATAGCCTTCGCCACGTTGGCCACGTCGAGCTTCCCGACCGTCATTTCCTCGGAATCCGCCCCACTGGCACCTCCGCCTCCTCCTCCTCCTCCCTTCCCGGGGTGGGACGGATCCGAGAATTTTTTCCGAGCACCGAGAGGGTGGCTGGGAAGTGGAAGCGCCTTCTTCGGGTACTGACCCCCGTATTGTCCGTCCCCCTCCTCGGGAACCGAGAGCTCCTTCTCCAGGCGAGGACGCTCAAACTTTTTATCCTGACTAGCACCGCGCGGCAGACTTTTCTTCCTGCCACTCCTCCTATCGTCTGTCCCTTTTTCAAAACTACGCGCATTTGCGTCCGTTATCAAATACTTCGATTTGTCTATATGGGCATGTTTCAACGACTCGGCTTTCCCGACACTATCGGATCCGATGCTGTTGGTTCCGTCGCTCCGAGGCACAAATTTAGGCGAGCCGCTTTCGTGCTTGCCCCGTGACTGAAACATCCCGCGGGCCGACTTTTCCATGATGGACATCTTGCTGTCCCACGGTCCCTCGTACATATTCTCCTCCACAACTTTGGCATTCTCCAGCTTCGCCTTCTGCAGCTTCATCCGAGACTTGAGCTCTGCATCGAGGTCAACCTGGGGGGGTACAGGCGGGGGCGGCGGCTCTCCCCCGGGTTCGCGGCACGACGTGGTCCTCCGGGGAGGCGTGGGGGCGGGGCCAGGCTTCTTCCGCGACGACTTCCGAGACAGTATCTCGGACACTTTGCTGAGCGTAACATCCGTCTCCGAGTCCATGGGAGGAAGGACCCGTCTCCCTGCTGGGGGCGTGGGCCCTGTAAACACAAACAGTAATTTAATAATCATTTAAATTAATAGAGGAAAGTAAGCCAATAGATGAGTGTACTATTCTATAGAACAACGGTAGTAGCATATTTTTATCATAAGGAAAAACAGAGCCAGGCTACGTTCAGGCTGCAATACATTTCTCTACACTACACTACACTACACTTACACTACACTACACTACACTACTTTTCAGGAAAATAGCAGGAAATAGGTTTGTGCATGCATGCAGTCCAATCATTTCATGGTTTGGGTTTTCCTACAAAATGCTATGGGCTCAAATTCACGAAATTAAAAGAAATCCTATGTAGTACTACCATGTGTTGGCTGAACGGCTACTTCAGTACTATGTAGCAATTCATAGAGAAAGATATTGCAGCCTGAACGCAGCCCAGGGTACTGTTCTACAGTGGGTGCGTTATTTTCACTGACAAATACACTCTGCTCACCTGCACTATTCCTGCCATCTGTGAGATGCTCCTGACTGTCAAAACTCTGTGTCCGTCCTTTCTTGGATGGC
>JAUTBX010197483.1:2438-14748 GCA_032361465.1 Lepetodrilus tevnianus
CTCAGATGGTACTATCGGACTATGTTGCAATGAATAGATCTCAGATGGTACTATCGGACTATGTTGCAATGAATAGAGCTCAGATGGTACTATCGGACTATGTTGCAATGAATAGAGCTCAGATGGTACTATCGGACTATGTTGCAATGAGTAGCTCAGGCAAATGACGAATCTTCTAGTTTCAATTTCCAAATGTCCAATAATTTGGGTTATCAGTTCATGTATAATGTCCCCATAGTACGAATGACTACAGTAGTATAATTTATTGGTTAACATTCATATACCGTAGGGAAATATATAATCATTGCCAATGGCGTTTAGTGGGAACGTTTTCCTATTGTTAATGATTAGTTACAATTCTTGAGACATTGAAGTGCCAATTTTTTTTAATGATTCAAACAAATCTAATTAGAAATCTAAAATAAATGTCATGAAACGTCTTTGACAATGTCTAGAACATAATATACGTATATGAAATAACATTGTTGAGGTCAAATTGTGGTTATAACTAGAAAATACATTGAAGTGAATTAACGTACAAAATTGATTAATACGTGGTATGTTCTCTAAATAGACACGACCAAATACTAGCATAGTAACTGCATAGACTGTAAGATTACTTAGCAGTGCATGTCTATATTGACTGTTCTTTCACGTGGGTAAATACTTATACTATTAAATGTTAGTCCAGTCACAACCCCCAAGCATACTTCCATGTGAAAAGTTGTCATTTATTTCCTCGTGAATTCTGGAATTGAGATGTAAAATGTGTTTAGCATAGAACTAATCAGTGTTAACATAGACGTGCATGTTTACTGATGGAAACTGTCTAGCTATAACATTTAGCAGAAGGGTGGTACGTATTAAAATACACTGATCATGCTTAAGGGAATGTGGTATTCCTGATATACCATAAATGAAGAGTTATGCATACGATTAGACTATGAAATATGAAATATGTAACCAATCTAGATGTGAAAATATGCAATTGTAAAAGTAGGCATTACCTTTGTTAATGTAAGGAATGTGTAACGATTGAGTGTGTGTGTGTGTGTGTGTGTGTGTGCGTGCGTGCGTGTGTGTGCGTGTGTGTGTGTGTGTGTGCATGTGCGTGTGCGTGTGTGTAAGTGTGTGTGTGTGAGTGAGTGTGCGTATGGGTAATGTGAGAGAGAGAGAGAGATAAAGAAAGATGTATTGGGAGAGATGAAAAGAGGCGGAGAGGAGGCGGAGGTGGGAAGGGCAGACAACTTTTAAAGTGTGCGCCAATAAGTAAATGTATAATACAAATAGCAAATGCTTGAACATTCCATGTAAGATTAGTACATGCATACAAAACATATGTTGAAGATGTCAGAAAGATACATGTTGCATATGTATAGCTCCACCACTCGCTGCAGTACTATTCATTCCACTGACACTGTAGTAACCATTTGTTTCCTTTTATAAATAGCCGGACTTGAAACATGTAAAACAATGTGTTTTAGTAATTCATCAGTATTCAGGTTCAGATCAAAGTGTGTCATCATATTCCAGAGGTTTACCTATAAATTGCCCATGTGGAAGTCTAGCAGTATTCTAAATGCAAATATCAATATATTCAAATTTACTGACGTATTGATTTAAGTCAGAGCCACAGTGTCATATTAAATATTATACCGAAAGATCCAATATACTTAATGTTCCTCATTGGACCTATACTGAATGAGAGAAGCTTATGCATCAACCAACCATAAACCAATAAAACCTCCAGTGCCGCTGTATTTTCCCTGTAAATGGTCTCACTTTAAATGTATGTCACTGTAAAGCTTGTATACGTACTCATATCTAATACACTCTTATCTTTCGAATGTGGTTTATTGGGGCAGACTTCAGACAGTGTGTTGACTTACTGTCCCGGACACTGACAGAAGAACAGTTTCTTCTTCACAGAAGACATCACAGGAGACAATACACCATTGTGAACAGACGGTCACCAGTTTCCTCGACCAGTTCTACTGAGACCTCACTGAATTGAAATCATCGAAGCGTACGGTTATTGTTGTTTTATACAGATGGAATTATATGCTTAGACGTATAGACGATGTTGCAGATTTCTGCCTAGATTGGTACTGGTTTTCGTCATGATGATGAATCGTCATGTGCTAGTAGAACATCGATTTTTCGATTCACCCATATTGTCCTAGTAAAACATTCCCTTCTGATATTTGGAAACATTCTGAAATATAATGGTACTGACGGAGATGAAGAGATTGTAGACAAGATAAATAGTATGAGAAAGCATCAGTGGTTCACCTGGCTATAAACTACGTCAAACTTTGCATCAGTGAAAACGCATGCATTAACTAATAATTGCATGTACCTCTACTATGACGCATTTTGTGTAATTCAATTTCTAACGTAATTGCTCTTAATAATGTTCATTAAGAAAGTGAATCTTGTATGGCATATGCTACGCTTATGACATATCATGTTATTACACAATAAACATTGCACTACTAACTACATTATAGCTATGACATATATATATATTTATATTTTCATTATTAATATTATAAATATGTCAACGTAAAGAGGAGTAAATGGAATTGTCGTCTTAAATAAGCTGTGCTACTGATCATGCGCATCTTTATGAGTACTGACGCATCAATCATGTCGATAGCAATAAGAACGCGAACTTAATTCACAACTGCCGTCATTAGTCGAGTAATAGTATGCTAACCAAAATGTGCGCATTCCAATGTCGGTTTATAATAGTACATGCATATGATGTTCCTACAAGGTATAATGTATAATTACTCATTTAGAATTAAAGTATTGGCGAAAATATATGGCCGAAATCGTAAATTCTAAAGTCTGTTGTAAGAATATACCACAATTCAATACCATAGTATATTCATTCTACGTAAATAAATATATAGTATTTTATTTGGTCTAGCCTCGTGAAATACTGGCAGGCGTTGTCATATTAATCTAATACAGACACTTTGCAAATGTCAGTCGGTCGAATTAATAATAACGGTATTAGTTTATGATAAAGCCAGCCGACAGTATTCTAATAGCCACAAAGAAAGTTAATTCTTGAAACTTAATATGAACATTAATCAGACAATTTAAAGTCCAAAATCTCGTCGAGTTAATTAATGAGAGTGTAAGTATATGTTCAAGTAGTATACAGTAAGGTAACATTACCTGCTAAGCTTAATGCTCGTGGGTTAACAGTAGGACTGAAGATGAAATCATATTCTTCATAGTCAATTCAGTGTTCATTCAAACACGTATTTACTGGTATTCAAATGGTAGTGCACTACTAAAATAGTATAGCGGCATAATAGCCTACCAGAGCTTTTGACCGAGAACCTGGTCGTATCTAGGATTCGTCCCTGCCCCACACTGAGTCACAGATTGAAACACTTGTGGTGTCACCTTAGGCAAATTGCTTAATTCGAATATGCCTCTGTTCAAAAGGCGGAGAATGGATACCCGGAAGGGTGATATGGAAATGATAACCTTGTAGAACATTGGATGGCAGCTTGGATTGTATGACCCTAGGGAGTTGAGAAGGAATTGAGTGCACACATATCCATTGATCGGGGTAATATAGCACTATGATCATGCGTTCGAGCTTGGATTTGGCGCAATATAACAATCTGCACAAAGCTGTACATTATTGTACACACAAGAACGTATTAAATAAACAGTGTAATAGTTAGTAATATTGTCCATAGTATTACTTTAAATCCTAGAGCAAAATGTAGGTCCTACTATTCGAAGTACTGACTATACATTAAAAGGACATTCAGATCGTTTGAGGATATATAGAACTGGCATCATAGGAAAATACCCCGTGTTTAACTATCTCCACTTATGACTATACAAGACTTCAATAGTGAATCATATCCATCAAAGTGTACTTATACACATCTGGGGCTAGAGTTAATCACATAACAATGGATGTGGGGGAAGTTTGAGAGTGTCCTTGGCCTACATAGCAGGACTATAATAAGTACTAACTATACTAGGTTGTAAAACCTCTCTGCAGATGCCAAGGTAAGTCAGTGCATTCATGTCTAGAGTTATCCCCCTGGGATGAAGTTCAGAAAGTCCTCCAAGCTTGGATCTTGCATTTTTGTTTTGTTTTTGTGTGGTTTTATTAAGTAATAAACTGACAGGCCGTGACATCAACTAGATCACATTATAAGCTTCTCTAAACCACAATCTGAACTAAACACGCACAAGCAACATACCGGTACAATGTAATACGGTTGTGAGGAAATCGTTCACAGCTCATACACACCATGTCATGTTCAAAGTTAAACGCTGTTTCAACTGTATGATTAGAATATTTCCCAAACCGATCCCATCTGTTATATCAGCAGTGCTGGATGAGTATTAACCAGTATACAACATAAGACCAAACCGATCATTGTAGCCCTGTTTTCGTAACACATAACATCACACGCCTAGTGACGTCTGTTTTCACACTCGCTGTCTCATATGTGCACTAACGTGTCAATGGTGCCCCCTGAACACAACTGTTATTCATGTCTCTTTATCACCAGTCCCTGTTGTCCAATCCCTTCTATTCCTAACCGTAATCTATTCCAATATTAGGCTTCATGCCACCAACGCTGATCATGTCGTCTAATGATAAAGAATACGCTTGTGTCAAAGCGAGTCTATTTTGAATACCTTTCATAATATTCTATGCATGTTTATTCAGATTCCATTACGATTTAACCAGTTTTTGATGTAAAATTCAAGTTCATCAATAACATCATTAAGATCTTCATGTTTAAAAGGGATCTGCGTGAGATGGATTTATCATTATATAGAATGAGTTGACTCTGATAGGCACGCATTCATGGTTCATTACTGAGCAGATAATGTAAATTGACTCACAGCTTCCTCGACAATAATGTCTATATGTATTGACTGGGAAATGATTTCAGAACTGCGAGTTAGCAGATATATAATTGAGGATGTATAGCTCGGCATATGGTACAAATCAGCAATAATACTCTTACCGAATACAAACGTGGAATCAACAATGTTTAACTTCTTCCAGGCACACTAAATAATGACGATTCAAATGGGCTAAATGAATGGAACAAAGATGTAATCAGAGTAGTAACAAGATAGAAGTATCCAGAACATGTAGCCAACGTTAAAGAAGCCTCGCAAACAACAGAACAATTTAAATAGTGGTAACGCTGTGAAACATTTCTAGATGGTGAATAGATCTTAATGAAATACAGTAGTAAAACGTCTTGGCGGAATGTCGTATACCACTGCTGACTATAGTGTACTAAAGGGTTGGTCATTAGAGGCTTGGACTTTATTATACAGATCTAGTTTATATGGGAAGAGTTTCAACGATACTAATCAGATCTCCTCATTTCTACTGTAATATCCCACGGGATATTTGAAACGTATTATTCGTATGGTGACCACGCTTCTTTTCAGAATAGGCAGTTGCATACATGCAATGTGTGTGTGTGTGTGTGTGTGTGTGTGACTGTCTGTGTGTCTGTCTTTGGGTTGGTGCGCGCGAATGTGTACATGTGTCTGTCTATATACCATAGGTGTACATGTTGTCTGTGTGTATTTAACTAACTTCATTTACTCATGGAACACCATTATGTGTTTGGACCATTAAACATGAATAAATACCTCAGGGGTAAACTAAATCCTATATTTCAATCTTGCATACTACTCCGGGGAAATCAAATGCTTCGTCTGGTAAATTGACCAGAACCCCTCAATTAAAAGGAGTCTGCAAATTTCACAGTAGATCAACAATTGTACCAACAAGAGTGCAATAAAATATTGAAACAGTCTCTCGGGCAAGTGACTGCTCCGCGTTTTTAGTGTCATCCGTGGGTAATTGAGTTAGACGTGTCCTGTAAGAGATGAGGTAGGATGAACCAGAATGAAGCTCTTGGCTGTACATAGTCTCTGTCTGCCTCTCCGATGTCAGAACCATGTCCATATACTAGCCTCCAGATGTGACACTGGAGTCACACAAGCGGCCACAGTCTGCACGAATTCCGCCGTATCTTGTAAGACCAATTATGCAATATTCCCTGAAGTTAAACATTTTGTTCCTCGCGAAATTGCGTATACCGTATAAAGGGACACATTTAATTAATGTAGCTTGTTTGCCTGGTATTATAGGTTAGCACGACAGGGTATCGTTTCTCGGTGCTCTCATATCTACTACGATACCATACGGACTCTCGTAGCGATCTCTAATACATGGGGATCGTGCACTTACGAGACTCGGATATGAGAGCTTCGAGAAACGATACCCTGGCCCAGATTTATCGAAGGAAACTTGAGTGAGATTGTGCTTAGCTAAGATTTCTCCCATTGACTCAGTGCCGTAACTTGTGTAAACTTTCAGCTGGAGTCAATGTGAGAAATCTCAGCTAATAATATAAGCAAAATCTCAAGCTCAAGTTTGTTTCGAAAATTCGGGGTCAGGTATTCCCTTGGCGGGTTTCTGGAAGTTAAGAATGCAACTGTCAAACTATGTACAAGGACTACCTTTCCTATATCGATTCCCATAGTGTGCAGTTCATCACCTACCACACAGTGTATGACAGAGCGATGGTACATGCTCAAATCATTTGAGCCATTGGCACATTTGTTCCAATTTGTCAATCTCCAGTCTCAAGCCTGCCTTAGAACACAGATGCTCAAATCTCTAGCCATTAGTGAAGTCTTATGTCTTCATGCTAGTACTAGAAATAGACTGCGACTTTACCGTTGGAATATAAGGCCAAGGCTATTTTTACATGACGGAAAATCAACATGTATGTGCACATCACATTTGTTACGAGAAGATTTTGACAGAAACGTTCTGTTTGATTGTACATTTCAATTATTTCCCTAGCCAACATATTGCTAAACCACATTTAACTGTCCGGTTGAAACGTAATTACTCGTGAAAGAACACAGAAGTTGTAAAATATGATTGAATTATTACATCGATGTTAGAGTACTTAAATTGTAAAGTGTATGCCATGTGTTATTAACAGGTCAGTTAGTCTTTGCAATATGGTTGAGTTAACTTTAGTGTAGTTTAGTTAGTTCTAAGTTAACGACGGATATGAAGAGTTGTCTGTTCCTAGTGTCAAAGTCGTAATCCTACCCCATTCAAACACTGTTGTGAGAGTCATATACGTCATACTGCAACTGTTATTATCTGCGAAGTTGGCTAGATGACACAACCGGGTGAAGTAATCTGGAGTTACTGAGCCTTGCACGTTTAGCAGACAATTACTATTAACTATTTCCTTTTCCAAAGATCGATCTCTTAGTGGATTGCATTTAATATATTGATTGAAACTCGTTTCCGTATGAGAACACCATAATATATTATTATCATACGAGATGTTAAATAAAGTAATGTTGTTTTACTGTCAGTGTTTGTTTTAGATTCTTCAGAACATGTCTAAGAAAAAATGGTAACAGTCAACTGTAATTAAAACATATTAAAACACACCGTATGTTATTGTAATTATCATACAATTTGTTCTATTTTGGGTTTCGTGAAAACATTAATTTTAAAAGGAAAAGTAGATTTAATTCGTGATGATGCATTTCATTTGTATAGTCTAGTGTTGACAAAGAAGAGAAGCTAATTGCATGACTGGAAACTATGCTTCTATATAGTCCATGTCTTACAGATGATAACACACGCATGTCAGTAAACAGCTTAGACAAAAGGTGCATTTACAGCACAAAGGGACAACATTTTTAATATTATGATTCGGAACAAAAATATAAATGCCAGCTTCTTAAAATAGATTAATATATACCACTTTAATGTGTACATATTGATCAAATATGTCCCCGTATCCTACACATACACAGTAGTGCACACAACTCCACATTATCGCTAAAAGCACGGCCGTAGTCGTGTGTACACTCTGCGCTCTTTACTGGGAATCTATGCGAAATTAGAACGCGATTTCTTCCAGTATATAATTACTTGAGGAAGATTGATCAATTACAAGGAAATACCCCTTGTCATTGCCAATCACTTACCCAGGGAGCATAAAGAGGGGCCGGCGGAGGTTAATGGAAGAATTACATTGGGCTTCTTCTTAAAAGATAGTTGGAATTTACATAAGAGGAAAATTGATATAGTAACATATAAATATAGAAATAATATTCTAACTTAAACCCTCGTGGTTTAATATCAACGATTGTTTTTCTTTCCGTAAAATATGGATCTAAGTCCCTGGGATCCGTTGCATAGAGAGGTTGTAGCTACAATTGATTGCATGTAAACCTTTCGGAACCCACTGTATGTAAGTCCACTGCATGGAACCCTTTCATCACGATGCTTGAGAAGATATTTATCTAAAGCTAGTGTAGTAAGAACAGTGGTTCATCAAGAGACATTTGTAGCGGGTTCCGAAAAGTTGACTTACAATCAATTGTAGCTACAACTGTTCTGTTCAACGCGCGCTGGTCTTCAATGCTACACTTATCGATCTATTGGATCCAGTGAGTGATAACCGTGATACACCTGTACTGTAGAGTGGTACCTATCATTCGAAGGAATGACTTACAAAATGTGTGTTACCACGGCGTCTTGCAGTAAGCTTAGTGGTGTGGATTCGCTGAATGCATTGTGATGGTCTTGGCTAACCCAACAATCTAAGAGTACGATTTTATGCAAACACTCAAATTGTATATGAGGAGGTATGGGGAAGAACTCTGCGTTGAGTATGACATCGTACTCTAAGAAGGTTTCGTAATCTCGGGGATAGATGTTACTTTATCAAGTCCATCTGCACTTACTTGATCAATATCAGATTCTTAGATCAGTATCTTATCTTCCCAAGTCAATTATTACGGTATGCAAATGGTGTTGTTTGAATAAGATTAATACTCGCAAAGGTTACGGCGTAGCTGTGGGAGTGAAGTGTAAACATTCGTGAAGGTTAAAATGAGTAAGTCGTGGTTTTGTCAGTGATAACGTAACGAAATCCATTAGAAAATCTCTTCTGAAGCAGATTAATTTAAGAACTCATTTCTAATCCGACAGCCAACATTCCCTAGCTATTGGACGTGGCATAACATATGCCCAGTCAAATCTTCTAGTAATCTGTTTCAAGAAAACTTATGACGCAGCAAACCTTGAACTCGGCACTGGCAATATACAACGCTGGATTCAGATCCTTGGTTATCTGACGGACGCTCTGACCTTAGGATGGAGTTTTCCTATAACACTATCAAGAATAATATTTACAATTTGCACTTCATCTTTCTGATGGTCAAATATGTCATCTTCCAAGTACATCATCCTAACTAAATCCTGGGTTTACTGTCACAAGCTCACGCTTCTCCGTCAGTGAACGTATTACAACTTACAACGCATATGCCGTGTCTACCTAGCGTTCCTGATGGACATTTCTTCATGTTTAACCCATCATGCTGGGGGCAACTGGAGATACCATAAAGAGCATTGGCTGGGCCTAATTCAGCAAGGGGATGGTAATAAATTCACTCTAAATCCGATTGGTTTCTTGGGGGAAATGGGATTTAGAGGCTATTTTAATATCGTTTCGTTCCTATCACACATCAATGTTTATAGTCAGAAAACAGGCGAATATTAATATATGTTGCGATGTAGTTTGGTATAATCGTGGTGTACTTGGCATACTTACCTGCTGCATGCAAACCAAATGTCATTATTCTGAAATTGTTTCAGTGCACTATGCTTCAACACGTCTGATACCAGTAGATCAAGTGTGGATTTTATGTATGCTTTAGTTCAGTATTTGAAGTAGCATCCCCTGTATCACACTAAGCTTATTAAATACGACACTTCTAACCAAGTTATAACTGGAGTAAGATTTTAACGTATTGAACACATATGAGTCTCGTGGTAGCATGGTGCTATCATGTGTACGTGTTACATGCAGATCCAACAACCCTGAGACAAATATGCTAAGATGTAAATCAAATTGCAACCCGTCATGGTCAACAATCAACATGTATGAACATTTATCATATCTCTGAGTAAAGTACATGTATATAAGTTCAACTTCATGTATATTGGAAGAGAAATTACTGAGCAAACTATCACATATATTATTTCAAATCCAAGGTTAGCAGTTAGATGTTCTTCAATATATCGTCTGGCGACAAATTAAATGTCGGAATCCTGCCTGCAAGATCACGATGGATACTATTCTGAAATTGGTGCTGTAATATGTCTGGATGCAGAGTTCGCGTTTATCACCCGTGATTTATCTACTTGGTTCAATTGTTTCCGTTCATCAAGATCGCTATGTTCTGCAACTGCAGTTGTCCTAGTATTTGTGTGAGCAAATCTAAACGATCCATATTTAATACTGCATATTTACGTATTTCAATTAAATAGTTTCATTATCAATTTTAATTGAAGGAAGATTTAGGTAGAACGTCAGGCAATACACTGACATGTTCCAATCCCTTCCGTGTTTTTTTTTGTAATTTCATTCATTCATGGAATGGCAGTACAGTCAGACCCCGTTATAACGGTCTCCGTTAACTCGGTTTCTCCGCTTACCGGTCAACTTTTAACCAATACGGTTTTCCTATTATATACTTTAAATTGATGAATGAATGATCCGATGATCCGGTTGTTTCGCTTACCGGATAGATTTTAACACAAACGGAAGTGTCCGGTATACCGGGGTCTGACTGTATCAACCATGATTCATATGTCGTACAGTAACGGGTATGTAGTATCATAAGTATGTCTACCCGCACCACCCACACACACACACACACACACACACACAAACACACACGCATACACCCAACCCACACACACACACACTGTAGTCCCACCGTATTGCTGCGCAATAGCCAACCGAGATTTACGTAAAACACTAATACCTCACACACACACATAAATGCTGTCAGTGTATTAAATTTGGTCCATTCTTGATTGAATCTATTCCTGTTATTGCCTACACTGAAGAGCACAGTCTCGGGTGTACACGTTTGCTAAGTTGGAGATAACAACAACGTCACTTAATCACTTTACCAGTCTTCAGAGGGCAACTAGCATCACTGTACGGGCTCTGTGGGAGGAACTAAAGATCTCTCTGCATTTACTGCCAAGGGGAATGTTTGTAACGCAATGGCAAATATTGAAAGACAGGTATACGTACAAATCATATGTATGGATAGAGCTAGCATGCGTTAATCCTGTATGGGCAAACTATTCGTGCAGTTAGTCCCGTGAGTAGATATAATGTTACCCGTATGTGGAATATGAAGATACATGTGTGGACGTTGTGTTAACTTGATCTTATTAGCTATCTGTATTTGTATGGCTTGGAGGGTTTATAATAATTTAATATATATGTCATTTATTTGTATACTGTCAACTATTAATTGGAAATGTAATTATCATCATCCATAACAAAGTAATTCAAGGTTAGATGCAACAAGTTGCTCGTGTAACGTTATGCGTTAACGAGCACAACACTACTATAATAACCTTGAACAAAGATCTGTTAAAAGACGTCTACGATGCTGGTGATGCTCGGTATGTTTATTATTACATCACGAGAGTTCCAGATACTTTCTGACCGAGACTGATGCTAGTATAGCTTTCAGTAGTTCAGAGTCCAACATGTAGACAACGCGTAGTAGTCACATCAACCGAAGTTGCATATTTGTAGTTTGAAAAGGTTCCGTTCCAATTTCAGATGGATGCAGAGCGCCCATCTCCCCCATACCAGGACAGGGTACAATTCCGAGCTTAGCTTACTACATTATTACTAATACTACGAAGAACTGAGTTAGATCCCGTGGGCTAGGCAAGATGTTGAGCGCCATGCCCTTTATCTCAACATCTAGACACCAGAATGTTGGGAAATCAAATACGTTTAGGAAAAGGCTGGTCACAGAAAATCATCCATTAAACTAGCTCTTAATACTCTGGAATTTATCTGCACGTTTGGGAATCGTGATTGACTGAAAAATATAAAGTAGCACAGAGTTGTATTGTTTTCAGCAGTGTGGATTCGTTGAAAGTCTGGCCAATAACGTGGTTAAGTGAATATCAGTGAATGTTCCAAGAGCGTAGTGTTATACATGGGTACCATTTCATCAACATGCCGCAGTCACTAGGAAATCATAACCCTCTTGTAACTGGTATTGTAGTGATGGAGGCGCCCTACTTCTAGTAGAGCAGCAATCTCAGCTTTTCTGTCGACAACCCAAACCGGAAAATTAATAAACACCACTATATACCAAATCGTTCAGTAGGATGTCAGGAATTAGGAAATGCGTG
>JAUTBX010197594.1:0-26514 GCA_032361465.1 Lepetodrilus tevnianus
TCTCTAGCATTCTTCAACAGCTGTGTGTTACATAAGAATGTATACATCTTTATCAGCTATCGAAATTAACACTAGTCCTCTAGCCTGGGCCATTTCTCCCAATGCTAAAGGTATCCTAAGAACCAGTAGAAATTCATAACATTTGATATTTGTATCACTATTCGGGCTAGTAATTTTTAAAGTTAGTTTCTATCGCTGCATTAGCTATATAACTAAACATTTGTACTAAAGATACTACGCTTGTTCATTCAAGAACACAAAATGAACACACAATTGATGACTTGAACGTCATTCGATGAAAATACGAGTCATGGAAGTAAATGGCAAGTATTGCAATTATATATTAGATGACTTCAAATCATGGGCGAATTATTCCATACAACTTGGGGTCAATATTTGAAAATTGGGTGTCTTAGGGGTTATGGACGTTATTGAATCTCCAATCTTAGAACTTCCATAAGGGAGGAAACTCTTGCCATCTTATCTTGACAATATTGACCGAGTGAGGAATGGTATACTCTCCTAGGGACGCTGAAGTAGCTGGTTATTTCATATCCAGCGTTACACGCACAGAAAACTCAACTTGATTGGAGAACTCTTAGATCGATAACATATCCATATTACTAGAAAATTGTCTATCTTAAATCCAATTATTCCCCTTACGGTAATTGCATTTGCATATATTTTAATTCTTTAATATTTATGAGAAATTCAGTACGCGCATCTCTAAGCACTTCGGAATGGATATTGGGTGATGTATAAGTACACTAGTATTATTATATTATCATTGTATATTTGAGCATCTCCAGTAACTAATAAATAATCAATTTAAGAAGAATTAATTCAAGCATTATATCGCTGGACTTGGATACAAGTACTGCCACTACTTTGTATATAAATTGCAATCAAAATTGTTTCTGACAGAGATGCTTCATGGGGAATCCTCTAGAGAAATACTACTTTCCACACAACTGTTTCTGGGCTTTATTTCCGCCAATGACGCAGATTCTCTTCAAATTGAACAATAATTGCTTTCCTGGAAAGAAGCGTGAATTCTATTACAGCAGAAAGTGGACGTATGTGTCAAAAGTAATTATGAACGGCAAGTAGGAAATGAGTTATTCATATCGGCATTATTAGTGGGCTGCTTTGTCAAACAGTTGTATCCATGGGCTGTTTACTATGCATCACGCCACTATAATTGTTTCCAAAGTATAGGTATATAGAAATCTACCATTGTTTTTGTACATACCATAGACCAATAAGATTCAACGTTGCCAACATATAGAATGCCAATGCAATGATAATAGACTTTTAATGATAAGAGAGATAGAGCAAATGCAATGATAATAGACCCTTAATAATAAAGAGATTTTCTGGTATTTTCATACAGAGCATAGACCATTGATAACTGACAGTTCCTATCGCAACCATATAGAGCAGGATGAAAACATGCCTTGGAAAAACCCTTGAGCCCAAATAATAACAATATTTATTATATTAAAATAACAAAGACTTTATCATGACATTTCTATTTATCCAAGAGATAAAAATTGACTTGCTGAATATATACAATGATTCAATGTACGAAATGATACACGCTAACGCTAATAATTGTACTAAACCCATTCAAAATACTAAATGACAGTATATTTACTAAAACATTATTTATAATTAATTTCCTTGTTATCGTGTCATGTCTACTTGACAAATCAATGACTGCACTTGCGTATTATTATCTGTTTGCATTGATGTTATTCTCAAACTATAAAAGAATTCAATACAAAGCAAGTGGATAAATAAATCACTAGAGCAAATCCCTACAAGGAAAGAGGACAAAAACAACGAGTTTCAATCCATTACTTAATTGGTCTCGCATTACTAATCCTACCTGGATTAAACCAGTCGGGATCTAATCAGGGTATAATCATGTTAAAGGTACGGATTAATCAATGCCACCAACGCTGATACTGACATCAGTGGCACGTGACCCTAGGATTTATCAATTAGTTGTGTGGATCTACTTAGCTAATGGCACTAACGGCCTATAGGTAATTAAAGAATGGTTGGATCAATGAGCGGTTAGCTAAGCTAGCATGTATTGAAGACGGGCGGTTGGTTTTCATTGGAATCTAACATCAAAATGGTTACGCCCTTATAAACGTGCATAAAAGATCAAATAATTTATATTGATTAAATTAAATGCGGCAGACACTGGACTGCATGGAAGTTTGGTTGGTTGGCTGGTTGAATCGGGGTTTATAGCCGATTTCAAGATGATTTCACTCGTATCATGACCCACAGTGTGTATGCCTTGCTTGTACTAGACAGTATTTCCAAAGGTTTAATAGGGCTAACACTTAGACCATGGATACCCCACTCAGACTCATTCTACACTAACACTGAACCGGTCAGTCCGTGCTTTACCCCTTTAATGTTGATCCCCCCAATCTGGGGAACAACAAGTAGCATCTTTTAACCCTCTCCCTGCTGGATTAGGTACGCACTGCTATATGGGCCATCTCCGGTTGCCTCCATCATGGAGAAGGTTGAACATATTTTCGCATGGGTAGGAATTGAACCACTGACCTACTGTGCTATGAACTGACGCTCTAACCACTACACCGGAGATGTGATCGATTGAAGTTCAGAAAAAAATGAGTGAACCAGTGAAGAACTTGAACACTATTCACAGACATCTTAGAGTGACTCCATAGGTCAGTAAAAACATAGCCCTGTCTGCTCTGGTGTACTATTGGGACATCTCATAGCATTACTAACTGAGAATGGCGTCAAGCCCACGCAAAATAAATTACCACTATCATTGCAGGAACTCCCAAAGATACTTTGTAACCACATAATTGTGGTAATTTGTAAGATAATGGACAGCTATGAACAACATTGTAATATATACGAACAATGGCTGCTGTAACAGACCAGTGCCCGTATTCTCGAAACGTCGCAACTTAAGAACTTCTTAGTCAGAAAAGATCTATTTAAAATTGACATAAGCAGAAATCCAGTTAGGCAAATTATTAGTACTTACGAACTTCTTAGGACTTACAAAGTTTTGAGAATGTGGGCCCTGGGGGCCTATTCTCAAAACGTTCTTACAAACCTCTTAGACTAAGAACAGTTTGTAGCCAAACTATAAGAATCGTTAAGAACTGTTCTTTGACTAAGAATATTGTAAGAACGTTTCGAGAATAGGTCCCCCAGATATCTTTATATTTTGAATTGGGATTTAGAGCCGCTATCAAGATTATTTCACACATCAAAGCTTGTCAGTTTAGGGCAGCAGGAAACCTGTAACATCCATAGCACTGAATGTTGCAGTAAAACTGTGAACAGTGGCTAATACTGTCAGACCAAAGATGATAACTGCACATATCATGATAGTGCTAGAAAGGTAACATACAGGTAATGTCAGGATAACTTTGAGAGACGGTACCCGTGACTGAGGTATACCATGAGAGAGATTGCGCTCCTGACCAAGTGGCCTAATTTTGAGCTATGGTACCCAAGAGTCATAGTTTGAGTGATGGCATTCTTTAGTTCCCTTGAGCCTACTCCGATAACCAGACTAACAATAAATTTTATCTCAAAAGCATTTTCTTTTGCCTTACATCAGCTTGATAACGTTAGCAAGCCATTTAATACTTTTTTTCCCCTGGCGTCTTGCATTTGTGGAATTGCTGATCGTGTTTATTATTGCATGGCACCAAGTGTTAAATTTCCTTCAAACTTTGGAAATGATGTTTCATCGATTGCTCCTGATTTTACTCATCGCCTGATGAATGACTAATAAAAAAATGTCTGAGCCTGCCTGATTAGGAGCCACGAGCAGTGATGGAAGTTTTCATCAAGAAAACATGGAACTGAAATTCAGGATCTGCCAACGAAAGTGTACCCATCAATTCAATTAATCACGTGTTCACTTCCATATAAACTAAAAACTTCGATTGAGATCTCCATCCTGAGATGTCTACACCAATCTAACTACTGATGGTATCAGCACGAATAATAATTTTCTTCCCAACTTGAGTACGATGTACGTTAATTACACGCACCAAGCAGATCAGCTCGGCAATGATGAAGAACATCGATGGTGAGTTGTTACGAAACCTTCAACAGTAGGATTGATCATTGGCCAAAGTAATATTTAGCATAGCTCATTGGCCGAAATATACGAAGAATTCAGATGATTTATTTTGATAATTTATTGCGACATCAAGTTATCTTTATGAGATTTCCACAAATAAAATAAGAATTATTAGGAAAAGAATCAATAATCGCTTTAGCGTCTATTTATAGTGAAATTAATCTTACAATTTGAGTACACGCGATGCTTAATTTTAGAAATATTAATGGGGGACTGTCATAGACAAGGCTAATTTGGTGGCCCGTATCCAGACTAAATTCACATATATCTTCAATCAGGTCTTTGTATTGAGCCATGTGATGTAATTCTGGCGGAGAGGAAGGGGAAAAAAATCAATGAAAAACCGAAATAATCAAATTGCAATTTGTTTGGAAAAGTAACATAAAATGGGTATTCCTTTAAGGTAAGTATTGCAAGACCCATCACTTTAAGGTCAGGGCGACATCAATTTGCTAACCCTCTGGTACTATGGATCAGGAGGTTTCAGTATTGCTGAAAATCATAGCTATTACTCAATGCCACTGAAATCCTTCATCAATGCCAGTACAATCCTTCAGCGGGCTCTTAGAACTGCCTTTAAAAATGGAAATCATTGCATTAATCTGAACATGCATGTAACATGCCCACTTATGAAAATCTTTCGAGTTTGATAAAATAATAATTTGTATTATTACTTGCATTCACGCACAATCAGAAAGATAATTAAACATAAATGGCAAGTGTTATTGATCGTGACAAACAAATGTAAAATCAGCATAGAAATTTTCTTATGAAATAGGGGTAATGAATTAATTTAACCCTTCTCGTGGTATTGAAGATGTCAGGAAAGGGAATGGGAATACAAGCTTAGTACAGCATCTCAAAGTAAAAACCACAGTACGTTTACATTAATAATTACCTTTGAATTCTTGAATTTTAAGATTTTAAGAGTGCTTCCAAAATATTCTCATTACACAGATTTGTCTGAGTATGGATCACGTAAATTTCACCGTTTAATCGAAATGAAGTACTTACAATAACTATTAATATTAATGGACTACAACATGAATTTATTTCCTTGACTATCAGAGTACATATACACAATTTTACCTATAAGAATAAGGAACAAGAAAGGTTAACAGATTATTTGTGAACTACAATGCTGCATTTGAATATCAAGGGTTAACATAAAATCATCTCCTAAACACCCCAAAAATCCAGAAAGAAAAAATATGATAAATGGCCATGTTTTCTAGCCACCAAAAATTACAACATTGGATTCCTGTAATCTTGATTAAATAATTTCAAACATCCGTCATAAATCAGAAACTGGACATAACAGTGCCCACACATCGAGCCCCTCGGACAGTTCTACCTTGATCTAGCTACAAGTAATCATAGATGTCTATCTTATCTCTTGATAGACTTACATATAAATCACTTTGTCTCAGAGCCTGGTTAGCTAGATTACCCCAAATGGCATTACTACGCAGACAGACACGCTCTGGCACTGGGCAATCTCAAAATATTTCCAAACACACTTATGATCCTTTTGTCTTTCTGTATTTTGTATGTAATTTAAATAACAGACCGAGCATAACTTTTGATTTAAATAATTCTTGAAGCAACAAGATAATCCTAACATGAAAAGACATGGAGTGGCTCTATTGAAACGGGATCAGGGTATCCTTTCACAAATATATTTTATTCACCATAGCGCTCTCTTTGCAGCATATTAGCTATAGGTAAAGAGAGTGCTATAGTCTCTTAGGGAATACCGGTAAGCGCGCTTCATGAAAGGATACCATGTAGCGTATGTAAGGAATCATTGGGTCCATGTACAGAGGATGTTGTCAGTGTAAACTGCAACATGCAGCTCTTCAAAGCTGAGTTTATTTTTTAAATAATTAATAAAATAACTTAACACTGAAGAATCTTTAACTATCTCCCTGCTGGATTTGGCATAAACATGGCTCTTTAGGGCATCTCTGATCACCTCCAGCATGGAGACGGTTAACCTTCTCCACGATGGATTAGGCAAAAGGTAACGCTTTAACCTCCTGTCTTATACTGACAAGTTGTAATATAAGTGAACAAATCTTGAAAGTGTCTCTAAACAATCAATTAAAAATAATAAATAAATAAACAATATTTCCTGCTTGCATAGTTTCAGCAAAATTATTTTAGAATATTTCACCCATACATGACGACATTTTGGAATAAATTGTATGCCATGGCCAGCAGTACCTCGTAACATTTTGTAAAGACAAATTGACATCTCTCTCTTCGCACCACATGTTGAAGAACTTCAAGAGATCAGATCAAATTAAAAAGTAGGGGGAAATCTTCACACGAGTGAAGCTCGATAAAATTTAAAACTTGAATCAGGAAATTAAACACTACTGCGTTGTTAAACCAGTTTCAGAAACGGTGGCCTTGCGCAAGATTCAGCTGTTGAAAATTACAATTGACTGATGATGACAAGGCAAGATGAAGATGTCGATTGAGCGAAAGCTGCACAAGATCTAATTTGCCCACAGGCAAGTTAATTTTTGTCTAAAATATTGGAAGCAATTCCTTTCTTCTTTGATTATAAAAATCATTGGGTTTTAAAAAATACATGTTGATTCGATTTAAAAAAAATACAAGTTGATTTGATTCATCAACTTCTTTTCCGTTCCTACAGTAATCTTAGAAAGCCATTACAAATTTAACAAGGAACCTCATCGTTCAATAAACACGACAGTCTTTGCTTGAAAACTTGACATGTAAATCTTGCACAACCGTTACAAATAAATCAGATTTACCTGGAATATTTATCCAATATTATTTTAGTTGACTATATTCTTCCACATTCAATTAACACTCTCCCTGCTGGATTAGGCACAAGCACCTCTGGTTGCCTTCAGCTTGGAGAGGGTTAATGTCATGTCATATTATCATTATTCAAGAAAAAACTAGAAGCATGAGATTTTCTAAGCAGTGTTTCACCACTTGTTTGATTTACAACATGAAGAAAAAGTCTATGTCCCTGTCTTTATCTACAAAATAGTAGTATTTATTTCTGATCATATCATTGCATTACAAGCAGGCTTAAGTACCTCATCCAATGGCATTACCATAACTTGGTGAGTCCTGAATACCTATCCATAGTATAGGAATTCTCAAATTGTTCATTCGATAACCTTGTAGAGTATTGATTGCAAGTTTTACAGAAGTGTCACCTCAGCAGTATTCATTAAGGCAATGTGGTTATTTCCCTTATTCATACCTTTTTGTTTTGCATATTAAGTATTCCTTATTCAAAATACTACATCAAAGTCCTCATATCTTCACATATTTAGACAATTTAATCAGCCATGATCCAAGATGTCCGACACGTAGTACGAATTTCATGTAAATGTCTAAGTTTGATATTTATATATTCGTAAGTGTCATGTGAAATATGGACATAGCGAGGTAGGTGTAGTCTTACACAAGTCAATGTTTTTGGAGGTGATATTTGCTAATACGCTTAAGAATACATACATTTTAAAAATCTTAAATGGATATTGTATACACTACACTATCTGTAACTTCAACCATATTGCATTGAAGTGTTCTATTAATGCATACATTATCATACTAATTATGACAGTAATTACACTAATACTACAATACTCATTCATATGTCCATGATAATTGCTGGCTTGCTGATGATGTTGCCCTAAATTAACGCCCTCTCTGCTGGATTACAGGCACAGGCCCTAGCAACTCTTGTTGCCTCCAGCATGGAGAGGGTTACCGGTAACTCATCATCAGAGGTAAAAATACGAAAACAAACACGATTTCAGATAATTCTATATTTTCAATTGATTTCTTGACATTTCTGATTGATGGCAATATTATTCTTTGTTTTAAAGAACATTCCTTTGGGAACGTTAACTATTAGTATTTGGGGGATATTTAATTTTTGTTCAATTATTCCATGATAAAAAAAATTAAAAAAATAAAAAAATGTATTTATTCAATTTGTTTTAGTAAAAATAATTATTTAGAAGGACAGAAAGCACTGGGGATGGGGAGAAACATTCTAAACGGAAAAGAAATATAACAGTAATTTTAGATGCAGCAAGACCAGCAGAGGACAAAAGGAAAATAGCGGAGAAGAATGAAAATGAACGCAAGCGAGACCTTCGTAGACAGGCGAGCAATAAATTACATATGCATCTCCCTACATGCCACCCCCAGTCCAGATTCCTGATAGGTTATACATGGGAACCATTCTTTAGGAACAAATTCATCAAGGTTCTAAGGCTTTGTGTTTTGGACATTCACTTCCAGACAATCGTGTCGTCGTGATTGCTTAGGAATCAGTATGACGAATTTTTTTTTCTAAAATTGGAAACTGCAAACGGTAATTTTCCTATCTACATGTCAAGTCGTGTGTCTGGCATCTACCTCGGTTGTAATCTCCTAGGAAAGCATCTAAACAAGGAATTAGCCGCTGCCGGACTCTGCGAGACAGGTCTTTGTTACAGGCTACTCTGGAGAAGCATTGGCTGCAAGGGACGAGCTTGTGTTTTATCACCTTTCAGTCCAGTAGGTCACCGAGCACATGGACACTAACATATGGTAGGAGATTTTCTACTAGTGTTGAGGTTTATAGTTCAGTGTTTGAATTAATAGGGGGTCCGGGGGTCATTTGAAAATCTGCAATGTTAAAGGTATCTGTGTGAACCCCTGAAAATTACAGATTTTACCACCTTTAACATTGGGCCTATGGAGAATGACCCCCTCATTATTTAAATTATTTCGAACACTGTAGTTGTTTTTAATATTATTTCACTTACGTTGCTACTTTTCAGTTCATGCTAGTCTGAAACCTGCAACACCGGCTACACATAGTGTTGAAGTAAACCTGCAAGCATTGGTTAGTATAAATGGTCCAAGGACGACAAATGAATTGCCATGTTACAGACAGCACATCCTATCATGATCACGTCAGAAAGGTAACTTCTGTGAACATTGATGCCCGACCCCTGGGACGGGATCTGAACCCTGGGCCTTTGGCTCCGAAGTTCCAACATGCTACCATTGCGCCACCATCTGCTCATACTGAACTAAGGATAACTAAGGATAACGAAGTTCAGACATTGCATCATGAAGCTGACTTATGTCAATTCTGTGGACATTGATGCTGGATCCTTGGGCGAGTTTGAACTCTGACCTATTGGTTCAAAATGTCCATTGCAATACCAGCCACTGCTTACAGTGGGAAGAAAGCCAACAACAACAATGTTACAGTAATACACATGCGCCAAGGCTGATACACAGAGACCAAGGAAGCCGACTGTGCCGCATGTACGGACATGGATCCACCATCCCCAGGGAGTTGAGAAGGAACACAAGAACACATTGATCCATTGACCAGGGTAATAATGTAGCGCTATGAACACATTTTCAAGCATGGATTTGGTGTAATATAAATGCGCACATTATTACCGTCTCCAACTGACATGACATCTTAGTTGTGAAGACATTCACATTCTAGGATTCAAACCCAGATCCTATACAGTTCTGCTTCATCCACCTCAACCTAAGTGCAAAAAGATACTTTCTTTAATTACTTATCCACAGCATCAAAGAACAACTTCTCACATAGAATATTAATGTATCCTTATCAGTCAAAATGTATTCTGTCATCTCGTAAAAAAAATAAACATGATGGCATAAACTCGATAACAATGTTAAAAGGTTTCAATTATCGGTGAAGCACCAATCAGGACGTGGTATCCCTTGTATTGTCCGGCGTAATAACTATTGATCTCCAAGAACCAACATAACAAGAAAATCCTCGAGTGCATAATTTCCTATTTCAACAACCAGGCCAGCAAACATTCGTATTCAATGACAACTTTTCTTTTAGAAGCTGTCCTTTCTTCTCAAGTACTTTGCCAGTAAACATAGTTATAAAACCATTCAACAACATTTCTATTTGAACTATAGGATTCTTCTTTTCTGAAAGCCAATTGTTTTCCTGGTCTGGTTTCAGGGATAAACAAAAGTCCTAGAACAGAAAAGGAAAGCCAAGAATCCCGCGAACATAAATTCCTCATTAAGTTTGAGCCCTCAAGCCTAACAAGGGTAAACTCTTTTCTACCAAAGAGGAAACAGTTGCTTTGGACCCGTAAATTACCACACAAAGCTGACTCACCAACAAATATGGAAATGAGTCGCCGTAGAAACGAGACAATAAACGCAGGCCAGCATCAAAGTGAACGCGCTTTTTGCATTGATATTGTTCGTGTATCCACCTGTACATAAGATTGCAATTACAGACGGCTGTTATTATTTACAGGAAAATGTCTACCGCCGGTCACACGGTGGAAGTACCTCAGACTCGGTTCTAATCATTCTGGAAAATGGCAACACAGAACTAAGCCGAGGTCTTAACCAAGTATAAAAGCCTTGGTCTTATTATAACCATAGATTCAGGTTTTAACCATGAAAATATTTTTTACAAATCTTGCAGCATTATTTAAATGATAGGCTGGGAGCATTTTAAATATACTTGTTATATAATAGGTGCATAAGTATACTTTGTTCACAAAGCAGAGAATGGGTACCCGGAAGGATGAAATGGACATGTGAATGATAACCTTGTAGTGCCTTGAATAGCAGCTTGGGTTGTATACTCCCCAGGGAGTTGAGTTTACACATTTACTGGGATGATAATGCAGCCCCATGAGATGTGCTTTCAAGCATGGATTTGGTGCAATATAAATGTTCACATTATTTTTTATTATACTTGTTATTATTACTACGTCAGTTAAAAACAACTAAACTAATAAAGCAAAATGTTAAATGTCCTCATTGTTCATCAAGGTGAGTTAGTGTTCATCCATAAAGCAGTATTGATGTAAGTAAGGATGACCTGTCAATAAAGGTCATGACCTCTCAGAAATCCTTCTCAATGTCACCATCCTCACATCCAGACCAAACATGCACATAAGAAAGGAAATTGAACATTATTTAACACATGGTTGACCATTTTTTCAAATGTATTGATCCATATATTTATAGCCTTAAAAAAATCTGGAGGCACTTAATTAAGTTATCTATGTATATCTAATCTAATGATTTATGAAATCAAACAATAATAATTATTAATAATAAAATACATGATTTGTTTCCATCTGGAATCTAAGACAGTTGTGCTAAATGCCTCAGAAGAAACTCACAAAATGGCATTATTTTATCAAATTGAACCCTCTCCCTGCTGGATTAGGCACAGACATTGCTCTTTAGGGCATCTCTGGTTGCCTTCAATAATCCATTGTGCAGAACTTAAGATTATCTAGAACATTGAGGGACTGCACAGATGATCTAGAACATTGAGGGACTGCACAGATTATCTAGAACATTGTGGGACTGCACAGATGATCTAGAACATTGAGTGACTGCACATATGATCTAGAACATTTAGGGACTGCACAGATGATCTAGAACATTTAGGGACTGCACAGATGATCTAGAACATTGAGGGAATGCACCGGTTATCTAGAACATTGAGGGACTGCACAGATGATCTAGAACATTTAGGGACTGCACAGATGATCTAGAACATTGAGGGAATGCACCGGTTATCTAGAACATTGAGGGACTGCACATATGATCTAGAACATTGAGGGACTGCACAGATGATCTAGAACATTGAGGGACTGCACAGATGATCTAGAACATTGAGGGACTTCAAAGAGTGTAATTTGTCCAGATAGACATGAAAGAAAACAGTCAAAATGTGAACTAGGTTGTACAGTCATGAAAATAACGCCAGTTAACTTATTGATAAGCAATAAACTGAGGGCTAATAATTGAATCTTGTTCTGCTGCAGACTGATATACACACGCTGATGGAAGACAATTGAATGTTCTAGTCCAACATGCTGGCCAGTCAGTGACCGCTGATCAAATGACCGATGCCTTGATACAATACTGGACACAAGAAACCAACCAAGACATTAAACAGACACTAGATACAAGAAACCCACCATAGAATTAACCGGACATTGGAAGTAATGTATGAACTTCTCCCAGACTTTAAATAAGACAATGGACAAAAACTGTCGATAACATAAACCCCTACAAAAAAAGAAAAAAAAAGAGAACATAAATGAAATCAATACATTTGAAGCATATTTTCTTTCTTCATTTCGTGCATGCACATTTCACAATTTCCTTTGCAATTTCCTTGCAAATTTTAGTTTCTATCAAAAATGTCAGTCGAATAAGAAAATGTTTCATTACATGCCAAAAAAGTGATGTTCTTGGAATCTGGAATTAAAAAATAGGTACTCAGGAATAGCCGTGTCCTGAATATTAAATATGGTTTTATTGTCAGTCTTGTTGTGAATATTAAATATGCTCTTATTGTCACTCTTATTGCGAATATTAAAATTGCTTTTATTACTTCTTGTTGTGAATATTAAATATGCTTTTATTACGTCTTGTTCTGAGTATTAAATATGCTTTTATTACCAGTCATGTCATGATTATAAAATATGCTTTTATTGTCTAGGTGGTCTTGACATAACATGCTGGGATTCTAGATTGTGAGTAATAAGCACTACAGACAGATCCACCGACATTGTAAATCATGTGGCCTCATTTGTCGCCACTGATTTCCTACAAATTGGGGCAAGACAACAGGGGTAACTATTACTGCAGGGTATAGCATTAACCTCTCAGCTAGACCTAGGTTCTCCAACTAAATTGCCATTGAGTGCACAGTGCCTATAATTCCCCCCTATTACATTTACCGAGGAATATATTAATACATAGCGAGCACTACACAAAGTATGAATACCTTCATGGCAGTATTTCAGTAGATATAGCATTTATGTACATGTTAAGTCAGATGTATTCCACGGACCCGGACCTGGTCTATTCACAGGACCTGGACCCAATTCCATGCAATTTGATTGAATCATATGACCCAAAATATATAAATAAAATATTATTTTTTTTAATGATAAACCTAACCCTGTGAGTAAATCAGATTACCATGAATTGGGTCCGGATTCAAGGAATAGACCCCACCTACATATAATGAATGGAGAACATACGGAAAGGTAATGCAAGACTTTGATGCTATTTTAAAAATAATGGCGATATCAGATATTTCCTCAATGTAACTCAGTATAGACCTCTTCTCGATGGATTTAGGTTGCCATAGAGACAAAAGTCACATAATTACACACTAGTCAGTGGGTAGGATTCTTACCTAACACCTGTGTAGGATGATCAGAGTCAATGGATAATATGAACACCAGGAAGCTTGATTCAAAGCCCCGAAGTCTAGTCTGACTCGTGCTAATGTAATACATACAGAGATGTTATGGCACTAGGAACTCACACTTTTTGTACGGTACCTTGCCTTGGTGCATTGGCTATGAGCATGTCAATCTAACCTTGGAAGGGATGGAAGAGGAATTACTTGTTTATGAGTTGTGAAACTCACTAATTTGATTTATGAGTCTGTGCTGGGTTGTGCTTGAGTTCAGGTTAAATACTGGAAAAGAGTAAGTCTGCGTTGCACCTGTTGATCACATAGAATTGAAAGTCTCAGCTGAACATAGTATCCACAACAAATGGGACGGTTCCTTCATAGACTAGGTGAAACTCTTAAGAGCCTTACAAAACATGTACAATTGATGTGAGGCTAAATTAAATGGCAACAAGGTAAGCTTGTCCACAGTAGCTAACCATCACATCCAGGAAATACAACTAAACTGACTAAACCAAGTTCTGCAAGACTTGATACAAGGTTTACTGACTTGTCTAACAGTATTCAGTAGGTTTTCCATTCAGAATGGTTGGCAGCATTGCAAAAGGTCATCCAGAATGATTGACATTACTATAGTATATTAAACGATCTTCCATCTGGAATGGTCTATACTGTTACTGGCAGTATGCTGTAATATTGTAAACCATAGCATGAAGTAACTTCTAATCCTAATCAATTATGCAAACTACTTCTCTTGGTCTAGATTCTATCTTCCCACATAACACAGGCCAAACAAATGTCAAATGCCAATTTAGTTATTTGCTTGAATTTGGTTATTTGCTTGATTTAAAATATATTATTAAAATATCATACTACATTGTATTATTCACAAAGATATATACTGTACCTACACAGGTGATACCATAAACAGAAACCATGATGGTGATATCTTGGCGAAACAAAAGCTACCAGTAATGTTGATGTAGAACCCATATTTCCCACCGAGTTATCTACGATACACAAGGTTGAGGTGCAGCACCAGTGGTTGACCAACCGGAATTCAGAGAGAAATTATTGTAATTCTGTCCGCCATCAGTTGTGGCAACAGCTCCATGAATCCATTAGTATTGGTTGTGATAACACGCGACATGCATAACACCAGACAAGCATAACACGCGACAAGCATAACACCAGACAAGCAGGTCAGAGCAAGGAGGTCATGGAGAAAGCTCACTGGCCGTTTGAACCAAGCTAACTTTTGAATGATCTATTGTTATCCAACCACTAGGCTGACTATAGGACAGATCATAACAAGCCTTGGACACTATAGAATGTGATCTGTCTCATCGTATGGACTGCGATTGATTTGTTTGTTATGTTGCCATGTCATTGCACGGCAATTGGTACAAGTACCACACCAAATGACAATATCAGCGACACAAAAATATATAATTGATAAAAATTGTAGACATCTGAGAACACATGGGCACTTGACATATAATACAAATATATCATGGCAATAGGTACAAGTACCATACCCAATGACAATATAGGCGATTTTATTTGTAAAATTGATCAATATCGCAGACATCTGAGAACAATCATGCACTTAACATATAATACACAATATATAAAAAGTAATGAAAAATTACCAGACTATGTGAAATATTGCACGAACGTAGGACAGACTACCTGAAATATTGCAAGAACATACAATGGACTATCTGAAATATTGCGATAACGTAGGACAGACTACCTGAAATATTGCGAGAACGTTTGACAGATTCTGAAATATTGCTAGGACGTAGGACAGACTATTTAAAATATTGTGAGGACGTAGACTTTGTAGTACAGACTATATCTGAAATATTGTGATGATGTAGGGCAAACTATTTGAAATATTGCGACAACGTAAGACCGACTATCTGAAACGTTGCGAGGACATACGACTATCTGAAAGGTTGCGAGGACATAAGACTATCTGAAACGTTGCGAGGACATACGACTATCTGAAACGTTGCCAGGACATACGACTATCTGAAACGTTGCCAGGACATACGACTATCTGAAACGTTGCGAGGACATACGACTATCTGAAACGTTGCGAAGACGTACCCAGCACTGGTTGTCGTGAATGTCGTAGTCGACCAGGCGGCGGGGGTTGTCCTGGACCGCCCACCCTTTCTTGATCAGCAGCGGGTCCATGGTCAGCAGATGGACGGGCATGTCCGTGATGACTACGCCCCCGAAATACACCCGGTACCGGTCAACCTCCATCATGTTCTGTAGCTGACTCAACATGGCCGGAGGGTCAAAGGCCACGGCTCAGGATAAAACACGAAAACACGACACCAAAAGTACATACGAAAGTACAAAACATATTCTCCGAAAATTGCATAGATGGTGTTCTTTGATGTGGTACGACACCTGTGTCCAAGTCGTTGGCTCTCATTCAAACTCGTTCCATACTTCTACACAAAGGTGTGTCAACTATGGATTGCATGGCCGTCTTGAAAACAATTCCGAGACTTTGCATATAAACGCTTGGCACATAATCTCCATTTCACAAAAGAATTGAGAAGTCCCAAATAACTGACCCACTTCTGTAAACTTTTTCTGTTAGTGTGGATTAGGCTTGCAGTGGCCTCCAGGCCAGAGCTTTTACTTACATCCAGCCACAGTAGTCAATCAATGAAACAAGGAAATATAATATTGCTATTGGGTTAAGGCAGAAATTCTGGTGCATACATCATTCAGGCAGAAAAAAACCAGCGTAATAAGCACAATTCTCCAGTTGGCTAAATCCTCCCAACTTTAATCCTCGATTAGGCCTCAGTTGCACTGGGAAACCTTCCACATTCAGCTAGTATTGCCAGTGGAAGCTTATCTGGAAAGTCATTCACCAAAAGTAGTTGTGAAGAAAACGTTATCCCATCTCCCAATGAAAGACATATAGGCATTCCACAGGTGCCCCAGGAAATGACGGTATAGTTTTAAAACTTCTCTTAATCCAGTCTGATATTTGAAACAATGATTTGCATAGATCCCAAGTTGCAAGAAGAGTAAAAGAGATCACAGAGCTGGTATATACACACATAGATATAAACACAACACATCCACACTTCCATAGAAAACTTATTGCATAGCAGAGTGATCCCAACTTTTCTGTGCTACATATCCCAGATCTAGTCTCGTAAGCGTGAGAGAAAAAATTAGTCCTGCCCAAATTTGATTTTCAAAATAAAAAAATCAATGGGCATGTTTCTGTAAACAGTGGCAAGAGTGGCACATCCTGATGCATCGAAGTGTGCAAAGTTTAATATGGCAGCTACGAGGGAGTATACGTCAAGATTACATCTTCGCCTCCACTTCTAACCTGTGGAACTGATCAATAGGGTAAAAGGCTTTTATGAGGCTTCTGGATGCATACGATGCAGCTTAGTATCCCCAGCAGCCGGTCGCCAGTCCAGCTACTCGCACTTCCCATGCTGGCGTCGTACCGTGTTCCAACCCCAAATTGTTCTCGACACCTTCGACTGTACACTCGTCCCGGATACGACCACACGCAGGTTTCAGAAAGTTGTCAAGCATCTCCTAAACGTGTTCCTAGCCACTGGCGGTCCGCACAACACAGCTAGGAGTCTAATGAGTCTGGGTGCACGATGAACGGAGGTAAAGTTTACTACAGTGGGAAAGCCAGGTTGGACCCTCTTCACGGGCTCCAACGGTTGCCGGTGTGTGTAGTAGCTTCACGGGCAAGACGTGACTCCAGATCGTCTTGTCGCATAATGTCTCCTCACGGGCCAGGTGTAACAAGGAGAGACATTCCGGAGTAGGAAGACCTCAGTAGTCTATTGATCTGACCCGTGCACTGTTTTCCTTCTTCCCTGGCGGTCCCTGGAGGCTGACCACCCACGATACACGGCGATACACGGCGTCCTCTAAATCCTACACAGTGTGTCCATCAGCGGACGACACATACCAGACAAGGAGCCGGTCCACGGACCACACTTCCGAGCATCGTGTTTCACGATTACGTCCCCCCCCCCCTATCTACAATGGAGCTCTCTTGCCGCCGGCTTCCGGTTCCATTTACCAGATTACATAACTACGCAGTCCCTGTCGCACACACGAGAAGAGAGAATTGGGAATATTGCGGTTCGAAATTTCCGCGATAGAATCCTGCCAGCAGCACTGTGCAACACAAAGCAAGCCAGATTGAGACAAGTGTCACTTTACAACTTATTAATAATATATCATTATTCCCGTCTTAACTTGGAGTATAAAAATACTCAAGGCTACACAGAGAAATCTGGGTCGGAATATTCCAGTATTACATATTTGATAAATGTCAAACAATTAAAAGCATAACATGCCATTGCACTGTTTAGCGGCTTCAGAAATAGACAGATTGTATATATTGCACACACACATAAACTCATATGCGCACACACGCGCGCACACACACACACACACCAACGCACACACCAACGCACACACACACACACACACACACACACATGCATATGCAATCTGGTTCAGATTTCATTATATGTCAAATACATTTACTCAGATATAAGTAGCACAATTAATTAAATCATTAACTAATTACTGTCACTCATTAATAATTATAGTATCGGACTTTTATCATTGTATGAACAAAATAATCATACATTGAAAGGACTATTTTATGCACATTACTTTTGAACTATGGATATTCCATGAAGCCATGTATGTTATCCATGTCAATAGCTATTCTCCAGGTACGTATAATTTAATTTATAATTCGTGAAGTCACTTCAAGAACATCGTACATTTAGTCAGATTGTTGAAAAACAAATTCCATTATGGTGACGATAATACATAATCTTCTGAAAATTTGGAGACAAATTCAATTTCCAGCGTTATTGTCCAAGACATATTGCACCGAATCTGAGGAATAAAACTGATTATATGTCATAACCATCACTACGTCGCTTATTACGAGACAAATAAAGCAAGAATTGTCAATTGAACTAGGAAAGTAATCAAGAAGTTTGCCGACAATCATTACCCTCTAATACCCAAGGCAGGGCTCGTGCACTTCACATTGAGTGGAAGCATTGGCCATGGACTGCAGCCAGAAGATGGTGAACATTCACGGATATGAACAACGTTACTCTACAAGCATTGAAGTTCTTACCCCGGTTACTCTACCAAGTTTAGAAGAAGTTCATATTCTGGACAAAGTTCCTACCCATATGACATTGTCGATTCTATTTAAGACTAGAAATGGTCGTACCAATGTCAAAGTTCCTATCCATGTTAAGTCAAAGTTCTTAAGTCAAAGTTCCTACCCATATTCTGGACAAAGTTACTACTCATGCCCAGACAGGTTCTATCCCACGTCAAAGTTCCTACCCATGAATGAATCCTACCCAAGTGCTTCCAAAAGTCCACCTAAACAAGGTTCTTCTCCAATTCTGGAACAAGTTTAACCCTCTCACTGCTGGATTAGACACAAACAGCTTATTTGGGTAACTCTAGTTGCCACCAACATGGATAGGGTTAAATGGTTAAATGGTTAAATCACAATGTCAATCTGACTGAAACTGTACTCCCTACTCACTAAACATTCTTAACGTAAGAAGATGACAGCCCTAGTAGAACAGAATATTTACACAACCAATGTGTATGCAAACATTTAAACACAACACATTAACGGTTTCATATAAAAACGGTGTCCATCGAAATTTAATTGAATAGTAATATTGCCAATGTATGTGACTTTCTTCAGAGTACAAACTTTACCAAATGGAATTTTAATGACGGCAACCTGCCTCCCAAGACGAGACTAGCGTAGTTTCTCGTTATTGATTGGGAAAGATCTAAATGAGGTGAGTGGGTGTTTGCACAAGTAACAGTAAATGTTTTTGTGAAATTCTTCAAGTAATAGGAAACGATTCATTATTCTTGGCATATCCTAAATCTAACTGTTTCTAAAGAAAATGATGGTATTTTTTTTCCCAAGGACAGATATCTTCTCCATGCATCCAGGAATTGAGTGTTAATTCATTATTACCACACTCTGTTGGTTTATTAATGGCGTCTTACAAAATGCCTTTCATAATGTCAAATATTTTTTAATATTTGGCGAAAATATGTGTTACAATCGGTCGATAATTGATATGATCGAGTCTATAGAAATACTAAATTGTTGCAATAATGGATTAAACCTATATGGCTCAATCAACCAATCAATGTATGAACATTATAGCCATATCTTATTGATATATTACCATATCTTATTACCATAAATGATTGGTAGAGAATTTTTCAGAAACTATTGTGTTGTAGAATAAATAATGTAATAATGTAAATCTACCTGTTTCTGGTAAGTCAAGTAATGGTGATGATCGAATTACATGACATCACAAATAGAAATAGAATTTCTTCCAAGTCTTACCAGATATTGGCATCTAAAATTTGCTGGATTTTATCTAGTTCACAATTAGCAATAATTTCAACACATGTTAACCATTTCCATGATTAATCGTTCCATCACAAAACCATAGCTAATGAACGATTTATAGATTTTACAATACTTCATTGAATGTTCATAGCTTTTGTTCTATCCATATAATGTATTTTGGATCCTTTGAAATATGTAATAAAAATGCAAAGCATTTATTCTATCCATATAATGTATTATGTATCCTATAATGTATTTTGGATCCTTTGACAGATGAAATATGCGATAAAAATGCAAAGCATACACATTTGTCATTTATTATCTATATCACAAGATGACAAAAAGTTGCTTTTTAAATATGGCTGCGAAGCCACGTCCTTGGAAAGCTGCAGACAGTATCGAATTGCCTTGGTTGGTGGAAGATAATATCGAACACTACAAGTTAAGCCACTGATATTAATGAATCCCCCCCCCCCGAACGGAATTGGTACCCAGATAACAAAGGAGGTTACAATTGCACCCCAATGGGGTCACCGACATCTCCCACAAAAACTGAAAAGAGTTGCCTGCATCTAGCTATAGTTCCTATAGTTCCTATAGTTGCCAGGAACCTTGGGACCAGCGGCTTCCATTGTGGACTCCGCCAGCGCATCGCTTCACTCTTACCTACAGCATCATTGGATCGGGGAACTTTCAGTGGAGGAATATTGACGAAGACTCCTCTGGGATCTCTGGAGAGTTTCAGCACAATAGGGCTGTAAGCCAATTTATACGCCACCGGCCATTGAAGTCGAGAAGGCGAGGCTCGCAACAAAGTTTGACGTGTTTTCGAGAAGACGCTTTCAGACATCTCGGGTTAACGTCCGTCCTTAAGCAAAACGACACGGGCAGAATCGTGAACGCTTCACGATTTCCGTCTCGGACCAATTGATTGATTTAAAATGATAATCGATTCTTTAATTTTTCCGATGTCCAATACAATTTGAAATTCAGAAGCTCCATATACATACTGTTAAAAAAAAGGTTTTGCGAGTAACAAAGGATTGTGAGAATGTATTGTATAAAAGAGTATTCATAGATTGGAAGTTTGTTTGGATTGAACAAAAATAAGAATATAAATTCAATCACCAAAGTGACATGTACATCACGTCAGGTTTCAAACCAGCAACTCAGCAATTGTAGTATCTTCCTAGACAATACCAACTCTCTCTGAGCAATCATGAAGATCCAACACATACTGGAAATTCCAAACCAAAAAATAACGTAACTTAAAAACGCAAGTTAATACACGGTAGACTTAACACATGAAAAATAACTGATTGATGGACTGTTGATAGGACCTGATGTTCCCCTGGGTCGGGGTAAGTTTGACAGTGCAATGAAACACACTGACTAATGGCCCTGAAAATAGCCGTGGAGCTAGGTTCATTACCACCATTCCTCATCGATTCCGATATTTTTGATTTTTTTTTTATACCCAGGAACATTTGATTTATTTTTCCTTCTCAACAAATTTGTGGAGTTGCTTTAATCCCAGACCTACTGGATGCTTCATCTAAACCACATGACCTTTAGCGGATTGATACTGGGTGTTATTTTTTATTGGTGGAGTCTGAAGGCTGAGTTCATTGGCAGTTTATATATTATTTTTTTTAAACGAGCAAAAGCCACTGTGGTTATTATAATAAATGGAGAAACATATCTGGGTATAGTAGCTGATTTATCATCTAGTTGCAAAAATCTAGGTGTAAAAACATAAAACTTTGTGTGAAGAGTTTAATGTTACTGCAAGAACTTTTCACCCATTTCCGATGAGTAAACATTCGCTAATGATACAATATATATTCTGAAACACGGGGGAAGATAGAAAAAAAATCTGGCAGAAAATGCGTAGCTATAAATAGTGAAAGTTTTAGCAAATTGATGTATAATTGACAGTGTCAACACATGATAAAATCGTTCCAATATCGTCAATGTCATTCAAGGAGGGAGCTACAAGATTACCCACAATGTGCTAGAACAGATTAGGCAAGGCATATCAAACATGGCAACTTCAAATTCAATGAGAGAAAATGAATTGAGCTATCAGCGAGATCAAACCGGTTACTTAATCAGCAAATACGCCTCCATTTTTAAGCTGCACAAAAACAGGAAACGCAAACTTTTAGAACCTTCCTATTTCAATCAATCATTTGAACATTATTTCGGAAAGTTTTATTAAAGCTGTTCATCATACTAGTTAACAAACAGCATTTCTATAAATAAAGGAGAAATAAAACATTCCAACTCCCTCTGATTGGTATTAAATTGCCTGCTTCATAGAATATCGATAACGGTTTTCTTTGTGAACCGAAACGATGGTTCCAACAAATTCATACAAGCTCATGTTCTGCTCCAATGGAAGTGAAAACCATATCCTAGAAGCATCAGTTTATAAGTATTAAAAGCCAGAAAATGGTAGGGTGTGAGATAATAGGTTTATGGACATATTTCGGATGATAACTTTAGCTTATATATGGATTGGATTGTTGCCATTGCTAGATTCCGTGTTGTCGACCAATCACAGGGAAATAAGTATTTATTTCGCACTGTCAATTTTCTTATATTGTTAAAAGTCCAACTTTTAAGTCCATTATTGTTTGTCAAATTTCAGTGGTTTAAGTCTTATTTGAAATTCACGAGTGAGTGAGTGAGTGAGTGAATATGGAGTTTAACGTCGCTGCAGGAATCTTTCACCCATTTGTGACGAGTTGAAATTCACGAAAAACTTAGTTGGATAAAAACATGTTTCAGTGTACATCGAACCATTCCATCATGGTCAGTTTGGTTCAGGAAGCAAAGAATGTATTGCCACTATAACTCCTTGCTAAATGTGTACTCGGTAGCATCAAAGGAATTGAAGAACACGAACAAGTCCAACTGTACCACAAGCAGCCAATAGAAGGAACCATAAACCAGTGCCCAACTGCACAAGCTTTACAAAACAGTACATTAACAGACTAAAGATCAAAGCACAATATCAACTAGGAATGTGTAGATGGGGATTCAAATAGATACAACGACGATTTATTATTAATTTATGTTTAATTATCCGGTACAGGGATTAAATACTTGTCTCTATTGTTGGGCGTCTTTCTAAAATTGTGATGAAATGAACATTGCTTCTGATTAAATGAGATTGTTTCGGGTAAATCCTAATTGTTTCTGACTAAATGAGGTTGTTTCAGGTAAATTCTCAAATGAGTTTTAGCCAACTCTGCAGAAGGTACAGAAAGGAAGATGAAAATGCTGGTTGGAGATGGAACAAGTGTGAAGTACAGACATCGCCAGAGGCGTCATGATGCTCAAGAACACCTGAGAAGACCGTACAAGACAGACTACTTAAATCTTGTGTACCATCTTAAACCGTGGGTGAATTCATGGAGTTACCAAACCATAGATTATTGTCATAGCAACAGCATTTGACATTAAAATAATAATTGGCCCATTTTCATCGTATAAAAAGAACTGGGGGCGGCGCCTATTCTCGAAATGTTCTTACAAACTTCTTAGCCTAAGAACAGTTCGTACCCATACTATAGGAATCGCTAAGATTGTCGTACGATCGTAAGAACGTTTCGAGAATAGGCCCCCTGTTCTATATTTACCAAACTAATACATAGATTATTGCATAATTTCAGTAGAATTTGAAATAATTAAGCCACATTAAAACAATGGTATTTCTATTAAACTAAAAAGTATTAACCTTCTCCCTGCTGAAGAAAACCAAAGTATTCTATTTCTGCATGTGATCGGGAAGAGGGCAACGACTATTGAATACAAAATATTATGGAAAATTCAGACAGAAAATGTATTAATTTCATACAAGTTCCCTCAAGTGTTCACAAAATGATACACACAACGTTACATTCTTTCATTACAGGGTCTAATGAGTCTCGGTGGAGCCAAAAACACATAGGGCAGACACACTAAACACAGACATACACCAAGAGGTAAGAACACAAATCTTCAATTTCTATTCAGCACTTCCCAAAATGAACTTTATATGTTCTGTCCACACTTCAATTGTATTACTTTGTCGCAACACCCAACTCGCTATTGTTTCTGTAATATGTCTGCAGGAATATAGTATCCATGGTCTGCAGGAAAGTAGTATGTGTACCAAGATTCACTATTGTTTCTGAAATGATATGTCTGCAGGAATATAGTATCCATATCCTGCAGGAAAGTAGTATGTGTACCAAGATTAAGTGGCCAATATGCACGTTTATATACTTGGCTTGAGTCATCAATTCACGTAAATTCAGCAAAAAAGTGTTTGGCATACCAGCAATTTTCTTAACTGCTGTACAAAGCAAGACACATTAATGTTCACTCTGCACTTTCGCAATCCGCTTAGGAAGTTTCCTGTGATGTAGGCATTGCCGAATTGATTTTTGTACAGTCCGAAATACCATCTGGTCTTTGACATTTGGAGCACATGGTAGATACTGCAGTACAGACGTGAAAGCCTTTGTCAAATATAGTTTTTCATATACAGAAAAGTACTATTGAACTTGGACAGACAGACTAGGTTACTCCATGCAGATGCTTTAAATCACATTAATAATCAAATGACAACTACCAGCATTGGTAGAAAGTTATTAAAATCTTGAAAGTTGCTCTAAACCCCAATGTAAAATTTAAAAAATAAAAAACAATAGAATATTTTAACAGGTTTCTACAAATCTTTAAAATCGCACACCTCTTCTTGTATTAATTAGATCTAGATTTAGCAGGTGGTAGTGCAGTGGAAAATGATCTGACTTCTCAGACAAAGGTACCGAGTTTGAACCTGAACATGACCAGGCCCCGAGATTACGAATCATTCCTGAGTATACTCAATACTCAACTCAGAATTGTGTTCATAAAACGTCATGTGACATCATGGCCTGAGTACGTTGGGCTGAGTAGGCTATGACGTCACATGACATTTTATGAAAACAATTCTGAGTTGAGTATTGAGTATACTCAGGAATGATTCGTAATCTCTGGGCCAGGACTCTTATGTGGAAGTCACCACACCAGTGCAGTCATGATAAGATGCAGAAATACCAATGGCAACTTACAATGTGCCAAATTCACCCCAAAGGCATGCCCAAAGTGCCACATTAGTATCCTTGTTCAATAGATCAATCACATACTCAATGTTCCTTCTCAACTCCCTGGGGAGGATACATAGCTGTGGTTTACAGTGGCTACAGGGTTACCATTAATGCTACTGGGCAGTGGTACAGTCATCATCCTAAGGTCATCAATACCAGTTGGTGCTTCCAAGTTTACTATAGCACCATGTGCTGTAACTCCAGGTTTCCTCCCATAACTGATAGGGCCCCAATACGAGTAAAATAATCCTGATAATGACTCTAAACCCAAACCTAAACAGAGAAAAATAAAAGGAAGGATTAAGTATAAAATATCAGGAGAATGTGGAACATTTTAGGAAACGACCAGGGGGTTTATTCTCAAAACTTTCTCATGAACTTCTTAGCCTAATATAATAACAGTTTAAGAACATTTCGAGAATAGGCCCCCAGTTTCGAACTGGCTTATTTCACTTCGGGAGCACAATTAAATGTTTTCACGTCGTGCCACGCATCTTCGCGCTAGGAACCTAAATGAGTGCGAAATGCCTATTTTCTTCATTCAGACTCTGTTTTAGCTCCGAGCCCTGTGTTTATGGTCAATATACTCTGGCACCGATTTGTTTATAGGACTATGCAACAGTATAAATAGCAGTTAATCTCAATATCACGAACAGCAATCTTTAAATGGTGGTTGACAACTGGGAATCTGGAGAAACAAATTACCAGAGTTGAAGTAACGAGGAGAGGACGGGATGTGGGAAGAAGAAGGAGACTTTCTTGCAATATTGGCAACTACCCTTGCAAAACAAACAAAGACGTTCCATGAAAGTTAAGGGAAATTGGTCTTGCAAGCGTACAATGTCCATAGACGTGTTCTCCTCGACAGTCTCGATTCGTCACGTTCAAACACAAATCTGATACGCATGCTTTCCAATTGGATTTACCTGCACAGGAGGACGACCAATCAGCAATTGACGATTTATAATTGGGTGGAAAGTATTCCAAAATGGAAACGAACAATTCTAGAAAGAAAATCAGTAATTAAATTAATTCTAAAAAAAAAAGGGAGAAACTTGACAGTCATTAAGTTAACATATTTCTTCTTCCTTCTATCTGTTGATTACCTTCGATGTTGAAAATACATCTATGTGTTTATTGGGTTACCACAGAACATTGGGGAGTTATTCTGGTTCTGAACATCTCCACGCTGGAGCCAACTAGACGTGTCCTAATGAGCAGTAATAATAATAATAATAATAATAATAATATACTGAAAGACTATGAAAACGCACCACTTGTTTTTCTGGGATATTTTTGGGTTTCCAGTCAATTATTAATTTGGAAATTCATATATGTAATTTACAATCGTGTCCTTTATGTATTTCCATATTGATTTTAATGCAACGGCACGTGACAATTGAGCCAAATGGCAAAATGGAAAAATGCGTATTTTTCGACTCAAAGTCCAGATAATATGAATAACCAAGATGTTCTTGCAAAATGTTCCTTTCCACAATAGCACATTTGA
>JAUTBX010197595.1:0-14740 GCA_032361465.1 Lepetodrilus tevnianus
ATTTTATTTATTTTTCAAAATGGAAAAAATAGGGTCGGCGGATCCGTAAACCATCTAATCAAATAACTATGGCCTTACTTTAGAATAAACTGAAACAACACTGGAAACAATTTGTTACCAAAATAAAATAAAATCCATAAATAAATAAATTGCAGTCCAGTTAATCCACTATCAGTGTAGACTGTAGGCAGTAATTTGAAACTGGGCCATAATCCATTTTGTACCCGTAATTTCAAACAATTGGACCATGCAGTAATTAACACATAGACCCAGTGTGGGCAAACCATAATTCCTATAGCCACCCTACCCATTCGACACGCGTCAGACTTTTAACTGCCATATTTTTTTTCTCTATTTTCTTTCCACCATATCAAATGACAGTATCAATCACAAACGATCCGTTGTTTCAACATCGCGATCGATAAGCGTAACCCACGATCAGGCAAACAGTCCCTTTGTTAGCGGCGATAATCGATGCGGGATATATCCATTAGCCTGTAAATACTCCAAGCGTGATTTCCTGCATCAGATAACCTCACGTTACTGATATGGATCTGTCGAAATCATGGTTATGTCGGCTGCTATTTCGAGGAACTTTATGTTAGGGAGGGTTATAAATGATTGTTTAGTGGATTAGCACTAACATACACGACACACGCCCGTATTAATCACTGTTGCAGAATCACTAGGCCATAAGCAGTCTTTTTATCAAATGACGCACAAAAATAAAATTAATAGAAAGGTGTTTATATTAAAATTTTAGGTTTGGTTACCTAATTTTTAAAAATAAAAAAATAAAAAGGAAAGGTAACCAGAACTAAAATTAGTAAAAAGTGTCTCGGGGCCTACGAGAAATTTCAGCTTGTAAAAACTTGTACACCCCGGAAATCTCTTACATGTTAGTTAGATAACCAGACATAAAATTGACAAAAAAATGCATTATGTTAATCCGAACTAAAAATTTTTTTAATAAAACGCCAGAACGTATATAGCGCTCATTAATTTCAATGTATTCTGAAATTATTGTAACAGCTGGGTATTCCTATATAAATAATTGACTATTGTAACTATTGTGTATTGTACTCTATTTCACAATTAACACAAAAATTACTGAACCAAAAATAATTGCTGAACATGATACTAATTCTGTGGAATATGTACATTTCATTTCACACTTCAGGAAATGTAATGAATTTGTACGTTCTTAATTTGTAATATGATCATGAATAGCCCAGTTGGCTTCTATGTTATTTTATTAGTTAAATTTTTATCTTTTTAGTTAAATTATTATTTTTTTAGTTAAATTATTATTTTTAAAATTATTATTTTTTTAGTTAAATTATTATTTTTTAAATTATTATTTTTTTAGTTAAATTATTATTTTTTTAGTTAAATTATTATTTATTTAATGCTTTTCGTCACTGCAGGAATACTTCACCCATACGAAATTAGACGTCACATGTCATAGCAATCAAAATTGCAAATCCTGTGTTAGGTTCTGACTGATGTCAAGGTATTTGGGGATGTAAGAGAGACGGCAGTGATGGTTTTGTTCAGCCGTGAATGGGTACCCAGTAGGATGATATGAAAGTGTGAATGTTGACCTGTAATAGCAGCTTGGGTTGTATACGCCTATAATTGAGATGATGATGATAAGTGGTAGTTTGGGTTGTATACTCCCCAGGACCGGCTTCGTGGCGTAAGTGAACTAGCACTATAAAAACTGGTGGAAATCCAGACTAGTCAAGCAGTACATATGCATGCAAGTCATGATATTAGTGAAAGATTCTAGAAAGTGACTTTAAACCCCAAATCAACCAACCAATACTCCCCAGGGAGTTGAGAAGATGAAATGAGTGCATATTGATGGATTGCTCAATATTGCATAATATATTAATTATTAATGTAGTCCTTTGATCTAGTGCGGATGTAGCACATTATGAGTGCATATTATTTAGTGCCTGTATTGCTTGGGAAACAATAGCTTGGATGTATGCGATATAAAAAGGTTGCCACCGGTCTTGGCACAATCGCAGGGTTATCGCTTTAGTTGACACCACCGCTTACACCATGCAATTACGTCCACAAGGACCCTCACGTTCCACGGAGGAATCGTAGCACTACGAGAGTTGTAACTCTATATCAGCATATTAGGAGCTACGTAACTTTTGTAGTTTTACAATTATTCCGTGGAACGGGACCCTGCATTAACCTGCTGGATTAGGTACAGGCACTGATCTTTGCGGCAACTCCGGTTGCCTTCAAGATGGAGAGTGTTACCGGTAATCCTGGATGTATTGTGAGCTCAAGCAATATGTTGCACCATGTCATGTCATCAGTGAAACATACAAGCTGTGATCATGCCAACTTGTCAGATTTTACACTATAGATAATTAAAAGTACATGCAGTAAAACCTAGCAAAGTTGCCCGTTAGACCGAGGCTAGTGAAATTGTCATTGGGCTATCAGTCGGTAGCAGTTGTAAGCCCGTGGGGCCTTCTCATAATCTGTCAACTCAACATGCAGTGAAAATAGCCCACATAGCAATGGATACATGCATGTAAATTACTAGATCTATTCAATTTGTTGCAACTATCTTGACCTTAAAATTAACATTCATGAGAGGATAGAATCATAATTGAAAACAAAATCGAAAGCATAAACTGCTGATAAAAGTTCCAGCCATGGCTTCCTGCGAGAGCTCTCCTACTATACATAACATTAACCCTCGACTACTGGTATGTTATTAAAGAAAACTTAACGTGAAATGATCGCAATTTGTAATTATATTTCTGTTATTGTTAAATTCCTGGGCTCGTGAATCCTTGTCAGACCTTAACAGTGTTAGCCCTGTGGGCTATTGGCAGTTTTAGTTAGTTTTTAGTTAGTTTCTAGTTAGTTTCTAGTTAGTTTCTAATGCTGGGAGTGTGGTAGCGCAATGGTAGAACGTTGGACTTCATAGAAAAGGCCCAGGAGCCGAGTACAGCATCAATAGTCGTGAAAGTTACCTTTATGATGCAATATTGATAGGATGGGCAATGAATCCTTGGTCTGTCAGTACCAGCCTGTGCTCACAGCTTTACTGCAACATTCAGTGCTAATATGATATTGCAGGTTTCAAACTGCCCTCAACTGACAAGTCCTCATATTAAGCGAAAAAATATTTAAAGCAACTCTAAAACCCTAATTCAAAAAAATAAAAATAAATAAAAATAAATATAATGATCTCCAAGAAGTTCTTGTGTAAATCATGTTTAGCCTACATCGCTGACATCACTTAGTCACTGTGTACATTGACAAATACCCGATCAATCTGGCTGCTCAAATTGACTTGGCCCATATGTTGCAGAATCCTTGAAGCTGCAGAAATATGTATTGACCCTAACAGTAACAGGTCACTTAACCCCTTCACAACTGTGTTAGCGCAGTCAGCGTATATATATATACATATCGACCAACTTCTACGCCAATGTTTGTTTTCTTATGAGCCCTGAAGACCAATTGTACTTTGGTCTTGCGGTCTTTTGTCCCATTTTATGTTTGTCGGTTGTTTGGCAAGTCCAGGAGAAATCGAGCTGGAGTCTGTGAAGAACACAGACGGCCTGGGCCCTTATTCTCGAAACTTCTTAGCTAAGAACTTCTTAGTGAGAAAAGATCTCTTCAAAAATTAACATTAGCATAAACCCAGTTAAGCAAATTCTTAGTACTTATGAACTTCTTAGGACTTACGAAGTTTCGAGAATAGAGGCCCTGGGTGTATATGATATAATTATCTGTTATGGAGACGAATTTTGCATTCAGCGCGCGATCGATTTGACGAGTTTACTACAAATGTTTGGAATTACTACATTTGTAGGCTCATAGTACATAGTATTTCCCGTAGCCTTGCATGTGTGTATATTGATTCTCGCCACATGTGTAAATAGTACTACAAGGTCAGTTGAATGCCCATTGAAAATAGATTTGAATAGATGTCAATACTTTTGCACTAAACTAAAGGCTGAAAAGTAAATTTCTAAGAAGTCAAATGCTGCAGTGTTTATTGTAGTTGTTGGTTTGCTCAAACTCATCAACACAAGTACCCAGTATGTATATAATGGATTGAGTATGATATGTCAGTGACCGACTGCAAATCGTAAACTTGGAATCCTGTTATTGCAGTTTGCAGTTCCTCAGCTTTATTGTAGTTCCTCAAAATCCTCTGAACCCTGTTATTGAAATTCCTCAGAATCTTGATATTGCAGTTCCTAAGAACCCTGTTATTGCAGTTCCTCTGAACCATATTACCGTAGTATAATAATAGCATAAAATATTTTTTAAATGTATTAAATTTGAAATTTCATTATAATTACATGTCTGAGCAACGAAATAACAAATGAAAATTCCAACCTCAAATGCATGTTTACAATAAATACAAAATATAAATCAATATTTACACCAGTTCTTGAAATGGCCGATTACATTCAAACATATTGCAAACATCTCTAAGGATCTTGCCTGGTTGAACATCAAACGGCAGGCAATTTGTTATCGCGTATGCGCGAACGCTGGAAAGTATCACTCAAATATCATTGGTTGTCGTCCTGGCTGCACGATTCAATCATATCAATGATACCAACAACACAATCGCTAACACGTTGCGACATCTCGGGTTGGAGATCTTAGAATGTTGGTCGGTCGATCGGATTCCGAATGACCAACAACAATGCAATCACAGAGATACTGCCATTCCTGTTCAGGAAGTCTGCCGTGTAGCTAGACCATAACAACGAGATTGGGAAATGTAATATAACGGGTAACGTCATATAACCCAAGTAGTAGCATCTGATTGGATAGAAACGTCTGGTTATAGAATGTAAACATGGTGATATTATTATATAAAATGAAGGGTATTGTCTTCACGAAGCTCTCTTATCCACAATGAGGCCATAGCACTCGCGTAATTGCACGATCGCCATGTATACGAGGTTGCTCCGAGAGTGTTATGGTCTTGTAGTAGATAAGAGAGCTTTGTGAAGCAATACCATGATGTTTGCAGAACAGAGAAATTGGATGACTGCGTGTATTAATTCTTCACAGCCGAATCCTGCGTTGAATATATGAATAATATTGACTTTGTAATGGCGATAGTCTTGTGTCAGACACAATGTTATAAATTTGTGTATGAAAATGTCCAAATTTACATTCTAGTTCTGATCAGTCAGCATCATATCATCTCACTCACTGCAGGTCAAGTGGGGTTAAGTATTTCGCCCAAGCTTCCACAAACTTTTGACCATAACTGAATACTAGTACATGCAAAGATCCACAAACCAGAATATGTATCAGATGTCAGACTGCATGATGTGTCCTAGGACGAGTAAATGTTCGAGACGGCAGAATTCACGTTACATTTATTGGTCATGAATTGGTCCTACATTTCCTACAGACATTTCGACAACTACAGAAATTGTGAGACTCGTTCAATGGTGCTTCTACCCTAAGGATTTGTCTGGGTCGATAAATGTTACCAGTTTAGAATGAGATAGAGCGTGCTTAATTACAGGCCACTGCTTCTGTCTTCAGAGTTATCCCCCCTGGGAGCATGCCAAATTTCCTGCTCTTTTATCATAGTCAGGAGGACTATTGATATAAAAAAAAATCAGTCGGTTTTCGACCTTATACTTGATCGTCTTTTCTTCCCTGTAGATTTGTCATGCATCTCATATATTGTGAAATAGAGAATATCAATCAATAATACTTTTCGTTTCGTTTTGTGGCATGGAAACATTGTACCTGATAAAAACAAGAATGTAAAATTACAATCATTATGTTAAGTAACCTAGAATTAGTTTCATCGATAAAATAATTATTACTATTGCTTGGGATATCACTGTGATCCTGCTTGAAATTACAATCATAAATGAGATGACGATTATTAACTTCACTGCATGGACCTACTCGAAACTGTAACATACAGAAGTACGGAAAATTGCATTTGATAAAAACAAGAAAGAAGATTGTAATCTTTATGTTAATACTTGATTTACTAGATAACCCACTAGATATTGGCTCCATCAATGAACAGATGATTAACTTCACCGCAGTCCTACTTGAAACAGTAAATAACTTTTAAAAATAATAGAAGATTGCATCATATAAAAACAAGAAGGTAAAAATTACAGTTTATTACTCTAATATTAGCAATATTTACGGATGATTATTTTTAAAATTATTTTAATTTTTAATTTTATACATTTCTTTCTGTACTGCGGTAACTGGAATTCAGAGCAGTTTTCAAGATTACTCAAACTGGCTAGGATTTCACTGCGGTCCTACTTGAGGTTTAAAACCGCAGCACGATGGTTTAGTAGAGACATGGGAGAGAACAAATTAGCGGAGAATGTTAGGATATTTATGCGCATCATCGCCAATGTCAGACCTGGTGGGACCATCGAGACCCAGCATTATTCGCCTCGTTCGACGCCAGCTTTACATTTGACGAGATCCGTGCGCGCTATTTGCTGGATTGTATAGGAATTACCTTGAGTTGAACAAATAGCTGTGGAATTTAAATAACAATTGGAACAGACTACGTAAAACAAATTTTTAAAATATGTTGTAAAAAACTAAGTAGCTGCATGCATTTTTAAAAAGAAAACAGTTTTATATTATATATTTAAAAAAATAATTAGGTAAGAAACAAGACTTAGTATCCGCAGGAATTAAAATAACAATTACTGTAGAACAGTTTGTGTCATTTTTATTTCTTTTAATTAATTTTCGTTAACCCTCTCCCTGCTGAAGGCAAACGGAGATGCCCCAATGAGCAGTGATTTTGCCTAATCCAGCAGGGAGAGGGTTAAACACAAGTAGCTGGAGGAATGTAAATAATAATTAGAACAGTGTATATTATTTTACTTCATTTTTTTTGGTAACAACTCCTGCTGCAACTGTCATTTTCGGAAAATTAATTACCGGTAAGATCATTTTGAAATCCACGAAATGGAAGCTTGCTTTTTAAAAACATGTGAGTGGAGGAAATTTACGTTTCGACAAAAGTTTAAAGTACAACCTTTTCATGAAACATGCTACTGTGACATTTTCCTTATTTTATTTTATTTTATTTGTGAATTGCGGTTTAGAGCACCTTTCAAGATGCACTTATTTTTTAATTGAGATTTTAAATTGCTTTTAAGACGACTTCACTTTTATCATCGCATGATAACCCATCAGGTTAAGAACTAAATTACAACGGCAGCCGACGAGAATTTCAAAATCTGCACTTTTCCCCATCTTCCGCAAATACTCAACGGACATCACAATAACTTGCACTTTCCGGTTGACATCCCCCCACGCTTTTATCGATAACCGTAAAACGCTACCTGGGGTGTATTTTTTTAAACCACCTTTCTGCAATTACCTGTGGGGTCCATATTGCAAACGGATTTCACAAGGAATGGGATGGCAATTATCTCAAACTAATTAATGCCAAGGTACCCCTTAACCAATCAGGATTGATGCTGATTCTGGCAATCAGCTGGCAATCTTGAACTTCATCTCCGTAGTGTATCTGATTGCTGGAAACACCCCCGGCACTTAACCAACAACAAGTACCGGAGAGAACAAGGGAGATAATTAGATTAGTGAAGTTTTACTGTTTTCTTTGAAAGTCGAGATGGGGAAGAATCTGCTAAAGGTGTGATGGGAATTTGTTGCCTCTTCAGACCACAATGGAATTATCGGCGCCAAGAATAAAACAGTTAACTGATTCAACATACAAGCATTGCATGGCAGAGGGCATTGATTTGTATGTTGGAGAAATACGGCGGGGTTTTGGCTTCATCTACCAGTGGTTTAACACGTACTACACGTACTGTGGTTTAACACGTACTGTGGTTTAACACGTACTGTGGTTTAACACATACTGTGATTTAACACGTACTGTGGTTTAACACGTACTGTGGTTTAACACGTACTGTGGTTTAACACATACTGTGGTTTAACACGTACTGTGATTTAACACGTACTGTGGTTTGGGTTTAACACGTACTGTGGTTTAACATATACTGTGGTTTAACACTTACTGTGGTTTAACACGTACTATGATTTAACACATACTGTGGTTTAACACGTACTGTGGTTTAACACGTACTGTGGTTTAACACATACTGTGGTTTAACACATACCGGTACTGTGGTTTAACACATACCGGTACTGTGGTTTAACACATACTGTGGTTTAACACGTACTGTGGTTTAACACATACCGGTACTGGTGGTTTAACACATACTGTGGTTTAACACGTACTGTGGTTTAACACATACCGGTACTGTGGTTTAACACGTCCTGGGGATTCAACTCATTAGGTAAGCATGTAATCAAACATACTCGGAGACCATATTCAGATCTGTATATGGTCACTGCTGTACTGCCGTACTGAATCGAAAATAATGAAACAATATTTATATCTTAACAAATTTCCCCTTTAACCATAAACAAACTAGAAATACATGTACTCTCTAATATGCTGTTCAGGCACCGAGATTACGAAACGTTTCTGAGCAACTCAGAATTTTGTTCATAAATTTTTTAGTCTGAACAAGCAATCGTACTCTGAAAGTTTCGTAATCTCGGGGGCCAGATAGAGGAGATAACATTTGGTGGAATCGCTCATCTGACAAAAGAGATGCCAATGGAAAAATAGAGTGACCGCAATTTTCATGTCAGTTATTAGGACTGCTCACGGCATACGGCCATCGGGATAAATACGACTGGAGCCAAAGTCAGTCAATGGCTGGACCACATGCACAATTACACAAGCACGATTTATTGCAATTACGAGACCAGATTAAAAGATTCTTGGACCGGTTCGAATCAATCTAATTGGGACTGATTTTGCAGATTGGGTTCATGAACATTCTATAGTAAATGCTTGTTATAGAACTGTGCTGCTTTGGGAATACAATTTACTGGGGTTTTTTTTGTTTATGGTGTAATATAATTATTAGAATTATTAGTATGTGTGACACTAAAATTGATTGAAAGTGTGGTGATGGCATTTCACACCCACACTCGGAACATTTTATTGTATTTTTATTTTTTTATTTTAAAATGATTTTCTCCCACATCTGAACATAAACTGTTATGTTTACGGTACTTTTAAAAAAGATATTCTTTTTGGAACATTCTATTTAATCCTTTTTTTACTTGGTATTTGTTTCAATGTTAATCCTTCCACACTTCTGAAGATTTTATTTTATTTTTTAAAGTACAAAATAATTTCTTCTGAACCTTTTACCGTACTTTCTAATTTTTTATTATTTTTTCTCTTGGCATTTGCTCTAATGCTATTCTTTGTACAACACCCTCCTGAAACCTTTCACTTTTCTTTTCACAAACCCTGGAACTGCCTATACTAGTACACTCAGATGCTAAACAGGTTAGTCCTTGTTTATTCACACACGACTGACTTTAGTGCCAGAAATATCGCTAAAAAGCATACAAATATTCCCATTCCAATCTCTGGACAATACATCTGTCGGTGGGAGGTGAACGGTACCACCAGTGCTGCTCCTGTTAAATTCTTCCCAAAGTTCTGCCCCATTCCCGAGTTCTGGACAATACCACCGGTGCTACTACTGTGTTACCCTCCTGTTAAATTCTTCCCAAAGATCTGCCATATTCGCTGAACCATGACAGAAGTCAGGGCCCCTGGACTTAAGTGCTGGATTATTGTCTGCCTAAACATCTACAACTTCACAGACATGCCGAAAGTCTAGACAGTTAATCTTTGACGTGAACAAAATTAGAAACAAGGCCTTGAAAATTACCTACACTGATTTATTTATTTATTTATTTATTTATTTTTGATTTATGGAATTTTGGTTTAGGACTGCTTTCAAGATCCTTTCACTTATTTTGTATTACACATATTTTATTAATTATTTTCTTTTCAAAGTAAGCATTACACAGTAATAAGTATTTAGAAAATGGAAATATATAAATAAACCATGCAATTATATCATCAATATTTGAAATAATTAAATTTGATATTTAGATTATATTAATTATGCACTAAACTAAATTAATGTCATGTATAACAAAAATAATTTAATAGGTTAAAGATTCACGGACGTAAATCATTAAATGTTCTATGAAGCGTGATCACTATGCAATGTGAATTGTGAAATAATTGGGTGCTTTCAAACTGTGTAAACAGTAACAGCTTTCGTATTTAATCAATGTAGCAGGTGACGGAACTGCTTTCTGTAATTATATCGCAGCAAATGTATTGTGATAATAAGATATCAACCTACTTTCTCCTAGAAACACCTGCAAATGCCATGATAATACATGTATATGAATCAATGAATGTCAAACATTAAAGTAGTACCGTATTTGACGTATTAAACGTCCTGCTGCAATAGCGAGTGAAAGTCGGTCATAGGATATCATGTAAAACTAGGAATTCCGGTGATAAGGAAACAGAAGTCCATGCCTGAGATTGATGAAAACTCCAGAGAAAATCTAAATACGACGTTACAGAGAATCGTATCCTTAAATTTCTATTTGATTCAGAGATGAATTATGTTGTTCAGCATGGTTCACGGGTTATAAGTCGGGATGCATCGTACGGTATGTAAAAAAGACACCAACCATGCACATTTCCCCTACACGCTTATCACCAAAACACGGCAAAATCAGTAATCTGCATAATCAGTCAATTTTGTTAACGTTTAATACGTCGAATACGGTATGTGGTACGATCTCATGAAAAAAAGGTGTTTCTTTCATTTTCGTGTTTCTTTCATTTTGTATTTACAGTAATTACTGATTTTAAATTGAATAAATGCTTTATCATAGCCGGAATATCTCACCTATAGGCGACGAACCGTTTGTAAATGGGAAAAAGAAAAAAAAAGCTCACTTATTTAGTAAAGTATATGGATGATGCTTTCACACCCATTTCACAAAAGCATATTTGAGCAATTGGTCTGGATATTTGTGTTATGTAAATGTGTACAATAATAATAATAATAATTAAACCATAATAATAATAATAATAATAATAGTAGTAAAGCAATGCTTTGATTTAAATCTTTCTCCAATTCATCTGTCTTTCGCTTGGCCAAATAAACAACATGGCAGTTCTCGACGCTCGAATACAATAAATTTAGCATATAATCCTTTCAAACATTAACCCTCTCCCTGATGTCATACCTATTAGAGGGCATCTCCAGTTGCCTTCAGCATGGAAAGGGATGAGAACATTATAAAATACAAGTTAAGCAAGTTTTCGTCCAGTTCAAATTGGAGTCATTTTGAAAATACAGATTTTGGTTGACTGAGTTTTTGATGAATCATCGTGAAATCCCGGCACGATGAGTATTGTTAACTCTCTACATGCTGTAGACAACCAGAGATGGCCTAAAGAGCAGTGTTTGCATCTAATCCAGCAGGGAGAGGGTTAACTTGATGGTGGCACTGGTTATGGAACTGGCTTTCATGAAAATTGCCATGGCTCGTGAATCAAGTACCGCTAAAACCACGGGTTACGTCAATTCCTTATCTGTAATAAGCACAACAAGCGACGCATTATGTCAATATTATCTCATAACTGCCAAGCCACAGCAGCAATCAACAATATTGATTAGTGTGTTTATATGCAATTTATTTCGCCACGTTTCAATTACATGCAAATGTCTGAACCATCGCTTCGACCATGAGCGGTAATAATGGGGAATTTTGGCCGTAACAGGGACAGAGTCACATCAGGAGTCAACAATGCTGATTTATGCATTCATGCCATTTATTTCAACATGTTTCAAGTACAAATGACTGATAAAACTATCTGACCAAGAACTGCAATAACGTAGTTCTAAGAAACTAATACCACACTACATGTATCATCAAAATGTTAAGGAAACAATGATATTGACATTTATATTTTACTTTCAAATGTGGACACGTAAAGTAGTGGATGTCTTGACTGAGTAAAATAATTGTAATTACATTTGCAATAGATGCAAGAAAATGCATGGGCAATGCCGTATTTACCCGTATTTAACCGTGTATAATGCGCTACTGTGTACTATATTGCATGTACATGCACGTATCTCATGTTACTAATAAGTTGTCGTATGGGTAAAACATTCCCACTGTGACATAAAGCAATAATTCACTCACTAATAAGTTGTGTCTCTTTGAACAAAATTTATTTATTTTATAATTATGCATTCCCTTATTTTTTTATGGTAGTATATATTACATGGGATATACAGGGAAAATACTTCTAGATGGGTTCATCATAGGTTACATTAGGTAACATTTGGCAATTGATTCTGTACAATATTTTGTAATACTAATGCAATGGGGCATACATTGTATTACAGAGCGGGTCAACCTGTATTTGCGTGGAGAAAGTATTGACACGTCCTCGTAAAAATTGTTAAATGAACACTTGACGTCTTGTTAAAGGTATTTCTATATTCATATACTTACTCTAAAATACACATGGATATCCACTTATTCCCCGAATCAGCCAATATTCACAACTTACGTTTTCACTAGAAACGAAAAAAATCATCTTTTGCTTAGCGTCACATGCGCACTGTGGTTTCTCGTCGTCGACAGGCTCCGATAGTTATAAGCCTTCACACCTCGTCCACTATCTAAGCCTTTCGACGACGAGAAACCGTCTCCTCGTGCATTAACTATATAATATCATAGAAATAGAAAATAGATATAGATTTTCTCCTTTATGTGACCCCTTGAAAATTACTGATTTGATCTCTATTAATATTGGGCCAATGGAGAATGACCCCCTTATTATTTTCTTAATTTCGAACACAGTTCAAAATCCCAAAGCTCTCACAGCCAGCGCCAATGAAATTTAATAGCATCTATAGCTTAGTGTTTGTTGGAAAATTACCAAAAAATAACCTAATGTTAATGATAACCAGGTGAACGCCACAACCCAGACATGGCAACCTGTCCCAATTATATTCCTCATCCTGGTCACAGATCCTCCACAGATGCTAGAAACTTGGAAGAACACCTGGTGTGATATGCCAGTAGACCGTATACCCAGTAGTTCATTAAACCAAGATATCGGAATATAACCGCTGAACCATAGTTCATTAGACAAGATATGGTACATAACTGAGACACTATGCATGCATATTTGATAGCTTGTCAGAACAGAATGTTAACACAGTGTATACAGGAGAGGCTTCTGAATGTGTTGGCCTTCCGTTCTAACTGGATCGTAGCAACTTTGCGACATTTTGGGTCAGATATATTTTTTTATATTTTTTTTTAAAATTTGGGTTCAGAGATATGCACGTGTAGTGTAAATATATGCTAGGTTTCTATTGAAAAACGGACGTAATCGTGGCAGTTTTCCCTACCAATCAAAACACACACTATAAAACTAAAGAAAAGTAATACTACCATAATTGTTAACCTTATATTGGGGGAGGCTGCTTGGTTGATTTTGAATGATTCAAACTGTGATCAAAATTATATTAGAATATTGTGTTTATTATATCACAGCGAAAAATTATTTGTTCATATTTATTGTACAGGATTTGTTAAAGTACTGCATAGACCTATAATACTCCAGATATACAACAGATTTATGTAGAAAACCTGTGTGTATCTCTACTTTAGGCCATCTCTGGTTGCCTACAGCATGACAAGAGTTAAATGGAAACATTAGTCATTAGAAGATAATATTTTTATGGTTCAAAACAAAAAGATGCAACATTTCATGGAATAAATGTCTGCATATTTACCCACACGTTGCACATAAAATGTTATCTTTGGATTTCTTAGTCATTGAAGAGTTGCTTCCCTTTAATGGCTGTATTCGACTCCCTGTTCTCCACAGTTCCTGAACAGGGGAACGAGTTCCCGAGTCTCGAACGGGAAAGTAGTTAAAAGTACAGTTACTATGGATTCACTTCCGGCAAAAAAATGGCGGGTTTGTAAGTTTAATAACAAAAATTATTTTGTAAAGATTTCTTCAGAATTTACATTGTTTAAAAATAGGACAGTTCATTTTGCTCCTACAGTATTCGTTACCATTTGGAAATCGCAGAGAAACTACACTTACGAGAGTGGCAAAATATTATTTTCACTGGCAGCCACGTTTGCGCGTGTTCGACTCCTTCAAGAACAGGGAATCGAATACAGCCTTTAATACCAGTAGAGCGAATGCGCAAAACCGGAATGTTAGCATCGTGGTTCTGTGAAGAAATTGTTCTCGACTTCAATTTAATTTTCGATTTCTTTTTCAGAGCACCATTCGACCCAGATCAGAAAATCATCAAGCGAATTGTGGCCCTCGAAGGTGACAAAGTAAAGTATGTATATTTTCTGAAATGTGCAAAAGTTTATGAATGATAATGTATGTACTGTATTCGACGTATTAAACACCCTGCTGCAATAAACGTCCCCTTTACTTAACTATTTTAAAGAATAAAAAAAAAATATTTCAAGGGAAAGAATTACCTCCCTTTGGGAATTTTGTCCTAAAGAATGTACTGTACTGTTTTTCTGATATAAAATATTGGGTTTTTCAAAAGAAAATGTATAGGTGAAAGAATCTTGAAAGTGCCTCTTGACACAAATTTAAAAATATATTCAAATGTTGCACTGTCTGTCCAGTGGCAATGCAGTTTTATTATATACTTAGCAGTAGGATAGTGAGAAATATTATTATTTTAGAGTGAAAATATATCCTTATATCGCTACT
>JAUTBX010197928.1:0-14734 GCA_032361465.1 Lepetodrilus tevnianus
GGGGATGTTCTAGAGAACTGACGACCTTTATACTAACGCTGGTTATGTCACATCTTCCACACCTATCCTCGTTTTGAGAATCGTTGAACGTGACATCACATCCGGGTTCCAATTGCTTCACATCCGGGTTCCAATACCTTCTATTGGAACCATGATGATGTCTGCAGTCAGAATATCATGTATAAAATAATTAAATATTTCCATTATCTCTGGTATGTGTTGAAACACCGTTGTAATGTGAGGGCGCTTGAAATTGACACATGCAAGTCCAATAAACTCCTTACTCGTAATTTTATTATTTCGTAAAAGAAAAATAATTTATTACTTGACACCATATTCTCTTGGATTTATTCACTTTTCGCGTGTCCATGCTGTGTTTAGACTACTGACCCAGATTGTCTACGACCATCTGTCGTCACTTCCAGGAATGCGACCACTGGTATCTGCTTCATGAGTCACACCCTGGCTGCCTAGACTAGATGCAAGGTGCAAATATGTTCTGGGAAATTACTGCATCAAACATTTATCCATGATTTATTACAACTAGACACGAAATTTCCCAGTAGTACATGGGTTTAGGAATTATTTAAGGGTACTTTTTTAGTATCGACGTAAAACATCGCATGCGAAACGATTAGATTTATTGATTTCTGGCGTGAATCTAATACAGTACTAATATAATGTAGGCCACATTTTGAAGTGTCTCTCTCTACCATATTATCATCAATACATGGGAAACAAAGTTTTCAGCTAGTTCCTTGTGAACATTTGCTACTGTTGCCTTACAATTACCTTGATGAATTGATACATTGTCCGGGTATACAACGAACTGCTATTAGTAGCAATTTAAGAAAACTTAATGTCAGACAGTCCCATATTCTGAAACGAGAAGAATGAAACTTTTGTGTCAGTCATTCGATTTTATTTTAAAAGTTATATGCCCCGTTAATCTCTGGGACGCAATCAGCTGACTCACAGCCCATTTAAACCCCCTTCGTTCCCACATTGGTATACTCTCACGGTTCAGTGGGGAGGTTTTTTTCTGCTAGAACGGGTTCGTACCCAGACCCTTTCAACCCCGACAACGCTGAACAGGGGTCTTCTTTATCGGGTCTCCGAGAATGTCAACGAATTTATAAATTACTGATGTGTGTATCCTTTCATATAGGAATACTCCATTCAGCACGTTTATTGGCTATGTCAATGTTTACTGAAGGGCTGTGGATGTATGTAAACATACATGTCAGCGTATCATTTTGTCAATGTTAAGCGGAATTAGCCCGACCTGCTTCGTTACAAGCAAAGAAGATTTGATATTACAACTTATGCTATTCTATATGTAGGTTAATTTAAATACCAAGAAAGCGTGAAATGTGCTTTAGGGGTAGAAATTGGAAACGGTTACCTTAGTAAATGTATTTTGGGGAATATAATATTTTCTTAGGTTGTAAATGCAATCGTATAAGCAATAAGCAAACGCTTGACATACAAATGTGTTCAGTAAGACGTGACATGGTGTGAATGCTAGGAATGCATGTAATCGCCCCCGTTGACGATCACCGTCGGGTCATGGTAATATCGCTTCTGTAGAATATATTTACCGGTCACGTGATCTGGAAACAAAAGACTAACCTATGAATGAAGAAGGCATTGAATAAGTCCTATTTATAGAGGCGGGGTATACGACATACGGTGGCGTGAAGGAATTTGGCGACATATTTTTGAAAAGATACCATCATACAAATAAAGATGTACGGTGTGTTTTATGAGGCTGCTTATTTCTCGAGGCATCCTCGGAATTGCTTTGTGAATCATCTGACAAAAGTCATTTTCCTGTGTTCCTGTGTACGGTGTGTATGTGGTAGACTTGATTGACAGTAGTCATTATGACAAGATGTGGGAAATATTGAAGTTCCTTCTGAGAAAATTCTCACGGTGAAATTTCAATGGCAATTCCATTGGTGTCATATACTGTATGAGGTCATTTAGGTGACGAAGTAGGCCCTAATGTCAACGGAGTATATAATAACATTGCCGTTGTGGAAAATCTGAGGTGTAGTTGAAAAGTAATTTATATGTAAATTACGGTATTCGCAATTGGTGGGTTTTAGTTTGTATATAAAATTATTGTCCTCTTTCTGTATGTAAAGTGGTCGCAAATGGGTGAAAGATTCCCGCAGCGACGTTAAACTCCATATTCACTTATTGTATGTAATGAAGCCTGAAGTGCATTCGCCAACACGTGCTACGAACAATATTTTGATAAAAAAATAATTAATGACTCCCAAAGGTTTAACAAGTTTAAGGAAATGCTCATGCAATGGCTAGAAATAAGTTAAGAATATTTTTTTGCGTTCAAGAATTGCCGACGTCCATGACAATATGTATTGTAATGGCGTCATCTTTGATAACCTGAGTTGTCAAAACGTCCATGCCAAGTAGACTGAGTCCCGTCTACATTGTCGAGACTGGTTCTATCACACCACGGCTCTTGTAGGAAAAGTCGGGAGGTCAGATCGTCTGCTGAAGAAAAATCCTCGGAATCGGTGAACAAACTTGCGTTCTCTGCCGGAACAAAGCATATGCTGTGTCCTTCCGCAAACAAGCGCACATAGTTCCGCTAAATCGTGACACGAACCTCGTCTCCAGTTGACAAGGAGGCGCTGGTGTTGGGCGTCGTCACGGACGTCGTGTTTGCACGTTCTTCATATTGTTTTTCATACATTCTTTTCCCGTTTGATTGTCGTTTTCTCGGAGAAATGACGATGGAAATAATTGGGAATAAATGTTGTTGAAATAAGGATGCGTAGATTGATGTTTATGCCTACGTGTAATATGTGTCTGTATCACGTCATAGGAGCTCTGTAGAAGGAACGTACACACGGATACACCATCTGGGCTGTAAAGTGCTCAAAGACAAACAATTCCGTGGTCATAGACAGACTGGCAAACAAGCTGTGTCGTCGTCGTTAACGGATAAAATATTGACTTTATAAATTGTCAGACAATATAGAATCTTCAAATTATTCCATATAACATTGTATAATAGTACAAATTCTCTTTTAGCTGACGATGTTATTTATATTGTATTTTCAAAGAGAAACAAATGTTACATGCCGGTTAGTGGATATGCTAACCCACCTAATATTGTATAGTTTTTACGTAATAAGTCCATCTGGAATGTAGGTCTATGTCTCATACACATGTTCTGTGCAGTGGCCCACATCACACACCAATACAGGTAGTCTTGCCAGGCTAATCTCGATTAATCTTGAGGGTTTCATCCCGTCTCCGCGTACTCCTTTTCTTGGCGTAAGAATCGCGTTTTCGCGATGGTCTTCTAAGAGAGGAGTTACGCGGTCAGGGAGAGGGCATACGTCACCTGTACCTGATTTCTTTGACCTTTGACATGAAGCCATGACACTGCATGACATACCTATGTGAAAGATCCGTGTAGAAGCAGTGGTTAGAATGTAACATTTCACCGCTACGTTGACCTATATTGACATTTCAAGTGATGTCTTCAAAAGCGGCCCAGTCAGTGATGACGTTTACCCTTTTAGTCAAGACTTTGCCGAGTTCCAATTCAAGACTTCCCAACCTTGTCATGTCCTATGAGAAATTAATTTTCAATAAAAAATATCCAATGAGTAGATAATCTAAACAACCAATGTCGTCATCATGCTGCACATTTATGTCATCTAGCAACTCCTGTGCGAAACTGCCCAACTCTAAATTAACCTTAGCTTCAATGTTATAAATGTATTATCAGTATACATCTAGGTATAGTTGTAACTTTGTTCGTAATGAAACCTGACAATCTTGAAGACAAGAATCTTGTGGTTCAACTCGTGTCTTGTTGGTACGTGTAAGAACTTTCCCGCCTTCCAATACTAAAGAGTTGTTCTTCTTGCAGTCTCTCGTGCACGTGCTCAAGCACCGGAAGACTCTGACGGAGGTGGAGGTCAGGTTCTACTTGAAGCACATTGTAGAGGGCGCCAAGTACATCCACAAGCGGAACATCATCCACCGAGATCTGAAGCTCGGGAACATGCTTCTGAATGAAAGCATGGAGCTGAAGATCGCCGACTTTGGTCTGGCAACGAGAGTCGACTTCGCGGGAGAGAAAAAGATGTAAGAATGCAAAGATGTTTTTCTACTAATATGTTAGCTGATGATGCCACGTGCAATTTATTTCTTTGCCTTTGTACGTGTATATTATATGTGCTTTGTCTGAATGCCTGAGACTGGACAACATGCTTACTGAATCGTTTTTTTCACTGTTTGCAGGACCGTTTGTGGAACTCCGAATTACATAGCACCAGAAGTTCTACAGAAGAAAGGCCATAGCTTTGAAGCCGACATATGGGCTGTGGGCTGTATTATGTAAGTATTACAATCATCATTACTTGGAAGAGTATTTATAATACAGTGCATATATGCTGGCCTGTATCGTGAAATCAGTGTAAATTGAAATTTTATTTCCTAAAGTTCTTTATCAAAAGTTGTTCAACTGTTATATAGTATGATATGTATAAAGGTAGTTTAATATGGTTATATTTATAAATGGATAATCCAGAAAACCCTCAGCGATAAATATAGCATACTGCATCAGAAACCAGTTTAGAAGAAACCCGAGCGGTCAGCATTGTCAAAAGGTGTACAATAAAAATGTCTGCGTTTGTTCTCTGGTCGTGTATGAACGTCTGGTAGTCTATTTCTTGACGTATCATCTTCTTTGTTTTTGACGTCTGTTCGTCTGCTATTCATTGTTTTGACGTTTGCTCATCTCTCCCCCAGGTACGCACTACTTGTGGGACGTCCGCCATTTGAAACTAAAACACTGAAGGAGACTTATCTCCGGATTACGGAGAACAATTACACCCTGCCCAACTGTCTTTCCAATTCTGCCAAAAACCTAATCCGAAAATGTTTAGCACCCGATCCAGCTCAGAGGCCGACGCTGGACGATTTACTAGCGGATGAATACTTCACGTGTGGTTACATGCCTCGGGTGCTGTCTCCTTCCGCCTGCTCAACTGTGCCAAAGTTCCCAGTCTACACGAAATTCAATAGGTTGGTGATGTTTACCTATGATGAATCACAGACATTTCAGTATCTGGAAAAGCAGATAGTTTCATATAACTTCGTCCTTGTAGTTCAGGAAGTTAAATGTGTAAATGATACCGCATAATTTTGCGGTAATGTCAAATTGCTGTCCCTGGAATGAAAGCGAGGTTATGATGACTCGGATGTTGTTGCGTGGTTTTCTCGCAAAGGACAAGATTAATAAAACCAGTTGTGAGGAGAACAGTATTTGACGGATTGTATGGGGGCAGTTATTAGGGAGATATGATTTATGGCTTTAGAGTATAATATGTGTTGACATGTATCAAATATTGACACGCCAGTATAGTATTTACATACGGGGGAAGGAGAGAGGGGGTGGTGATACAGAATCACGAATGACAATATCGACTTTACACTTTACTTTGATTTACAATAACAAACACGAGACGATGATACCATTAGGTCTGTATATTGTGTCGCAGAAGGAAAGAGGGGTATTTTATAGTCTATGTGACTGTAGTGGGATGGTTTATCTATGGGCATCTATACGGTTGGCTGGCCGCTTTGTACATGGACAAAATACACTAAATATATGAGAAAACAAGGAGTAGGTGCAGAGGTCTTATCAACACTTAAACTAGTAAAATATCTATTCTCCCATGTATTCATATTGCAACGAAAATAGATATAGCAATGGTATGTGCTCGTAGGAATTCTATGAAAGGCTTACTAGTACATGTACTAGCATTATACTGTATGTAATGAAGCATGTTTACAGATAGGCTCTCACATTCTAGCCAGATAACACTATGTGTGTGTGTGTGTGTGTGTGTGTGCGTGCGTGCGTGCGTGCGCGTGCGTGCGTGCGCGTGCGTGTGTGTGTGTGTGCGCGTGTGTGTGTGTGTGTGTGTGTGAGAGAGAGAGAGAAAGAGAGAAAAGGGGAGAGATAAAAGGAGGGAGAGAGAGAGTGTGGTGGCGAGGATGGTCTCTGTGGTCTTATACGTATGCACCAATATTGAATTAGTATTATAAAAATAGTATATTATCCGCTAATCCGGGATCCATGAATAATGAATATTTATGACACATAAGAAGTAAATTAGGAATACTCTTATATTTACATAAATGTAAAGAGGAAAGTGTATTATAGGAACACGCCTGTTCACACTGGCATTGTCATTGAACCTTTCAGAAGTCTTCCTGGTTTATCCTGCTAGGCCTACAATAGAACTAGCGTATTTGAAGGATAGCTAAATAATAGTGCAATGAGTGGTCACTCTTTCCCAGGATAATTCTGATGGATTTTGACATGTAGACAAGGCGAAGCACTATTGACCACGTAGTATCAGGATCAAGGCTGGGTACAGCGAGCCCTCGAATGAACCACACTCTGACCCCTGGTGGTCCGCCATTGTGGTCTTTTGTGTGGCTGTCTCGGTGCCCCTCCCACCTATGCTTTAAGGGCAGTGGTAAGAGGCCACGCCCCACTACCCCCCAGATTCAGACGTCGTCTATGCCATGTTTACTAAACATCTGTCGTGTTTGGAGAAAGACGGTGTCCTTATTAAAATACATAATGCTTCAAATAACCAGATACTATATAACGTGTTTATTCTTCTACGAATGATATTTTCATAGTACACCGAATATACATTCCTCTTAGACATGTCCCTATATTGTTATGTTGATAAATAACAACTATGTGTACCGATGCATATTATTGATAAATAAGATAAGTATATACTTTACCGTTTGATAGAAAGCATTATTTATACTGTAAATAGAAGTAGACATGAAAGTAATTTCTTGCAAGAAAGTAATTACAGGAATAAACTATAATCGACCTTTAAATTTACTTGTTTTTTTAAGTGGACGTATTTGTTTCAGACCCCTTTCTTATGCCGTCCCCGACGGGAAGAATGACGCCATGGGCAAGCTTGGCAATGCTCTAAGTCAAATTCAGTTGCAAGGAACGTCAGAAACAATCATACCAGATAAAGATGGAGAGGTGAGTATTCAAGATACACAACAATGCCATTCACTTCCCAAATGCGGTTAAATCCCCCAGACGTTGGGCCTACATGCAACATTCCTCACAATGCATTTCACGCAGAGAGAGCACAAAATAACAAGCTTGCAATTCGTATTATTAAGACCTCGCGAGACATTTCCGAGATTACAGTAGATGAACGACACAATAGGGCGATGACGTCCCTGTTACCATCGTGCATTGTACTAGTGGTGCAGTATGATATACATGTACATGTACCTCAATGCCGAAACCTGCAGTCGGTATTTTTGGCGTGCATGTGCTAAGTTTACGGTAAATATACACGGGCTAAGGATATCTCCCTGTCGTACACAGTCCCAGTGTGGCTAGGTCGAGGGCACCAGGTTACGTGGTTAATGCGGACCAAAACATTCTAAGGGAGCAGTAGGCAAACGTCCCTAGTCATGCCTCCTGTAAACATCAACTCCCTGAGCAGACTACCCCGCAGACCTTGTGCGCATGTCCACAGAAAACTCCCGTCAACTCTCACGTACCTTCCATATTTGTTCAATTAACGCATGTGTATGTTCTCCGTGAATATCAATGTTAGGTATTTCTTTATGAACATTCTCCGGTCAACTATGTCATCGGCATTGTTAATTCTTAGTAGTATTATGCTTTCTTAAATCACAAATAAAAATAAGGTATTATGGAAATAATTTGGAGGTGGAAGTACATGTAAATTGTTTTTAATGTTTCCCTTTGGGCATTGAGTTTAAGTCTCATATAATTTATTCATGTAACTTTTAGTTTGTTATCAGATTCAAGTAATACAATAAAAATAATATCAGCTTAGGTAGCTTACTTTATATTAACGAATTCTGAATTTTAGGGTGTGTACAGTCACGTGACAGCGCCATACAGCCGTGAACAGCAAATGATAACGGAAGTGAGTCCCGCAGCGAAGACCAATCACAAAGAGGTCATCGTTGACGTCATATCCATGGACCGCTCTGATTCGCCACAACAACACAGAGGTTAATACATCCACAAAGTTTCACAAAATAAAGATTTAAACTACACAGCATGCAATTTGAACATTTCACGACTTTTCAAGCACATTTACATGAATTATGTTAAATTCCATAAAATTACGATTCGTTGAAGTTCACATGTAATAATTAATACATTTGCACATATGTAATTTACGTGTTTTCTCTTCCAGCATCTTCCCCCAATCCACGTTCTGCTGTTACTCTTCTGGATGTCCTGGTGACGTGCCTAGACCACATGCCAAAAGGTACACCGCTACACCCGTATTACCTACACCGATACACCTGTATTACCTACATCGCTACACCCGTATTACCTACACACCGCTACACCCGTATTACCAGATACAACCTATGTCCATACAGTATAGACATTTACATCTAGACCCTACAGAAGTATCTGCCACTTGGGAGTCCTTCTCAAATTTCGTCCCCGGGATTATTGTTCCTTCTGTTGAAGGGTATCAATCCTGGCATATAGAATGAATATCGGACATTCTGTCATATTGAAATGTTGGTCATTATTAAATACAGCGTAACAAAACGAATCAAAGGTATCGGCTTCCTGAAACGCATATCCACTATGAGACCATATATAATAGCGCACTCGTATGTTCCCGATCGCCATGTATGAGAGTGCTTATGGTCTTGTAATAAATACGAGCGCCTCGAAGAAAGATACCCATGCAATTACTAGATACCCATGCAATTACTATACTACAACATCAGTCCTTCTGATACTGGTATATAGATGTCATGTACATATAGCAATTAAGATGTTGATATTTGCTTATTAACGGTAATCGCCGCTATACTGCAAGACGAAGGTTCTCCAGGTGATTCATCACGACGTCCTTGTTCTTTCTGCCCCCAGTAGAAGCGCACCTGAACCCCGCCGCACTTCCGGACACTGACGTCACGTGGGTCACTAAGTGGGTGGACTACAGCAACAAGTACGGCTTCGGCTTCCAGCTGTCCAACGACTCCATCGGCGTGCTCTTCAACGATACGTCCCGTATTTTACTGGCTCCTGACGGAAGGTGAGTGCCTTGCTTTACCTGGATTCCTTAGTGCCTGCAATTTACTAGTATAGTGGCTTCAATTTACATGGATTCCCTAGTGCCTTCAATTTACATGGATTCCCTAGTGCCTTCAATATACTAGTATAGTGCCTTCAATTTACCTGGCTTCTGTAGTGTCTTTAATTTGCCTGGATTCGTTAGTGCCTTAATTTTTCCGCCATTATTTAGCGTCTTCATTTTACTCATGTTCCCTGGTGCCTTCAAATTACGTATAGCGCCTTCGATTTACATGGGTTCCTTATTATTAGTGCCTTCAATTTACCTTGGTTCCTTATTATGTAGGGCCTACATGATTATTACTAATAAACGACGTCACATTAATGTTCCTTTATAATGGTATTGGGCAAACGTTTCAAAGTTTCAAGAATTTACTATTGAGAAAATAATATCGTGCTCACATCCATCATCAAATTCCTAATCGCGACATTAATTCACAATCTGCCATTATGTAAGTTAAAAGCAGTTACTTTAAAAGATGAATGTCTGTAGTTTGTGATCGGGTTATTTTAGCCTTTGGGTACTCAGCGACATCAGTGAAATCTCTTTACAGGGTCGTTACGTACCCAAGCCCTGCGGCAGAATTACGATTATTATACGGTGTGGCTTCTGAAGAATGTTGTTATGAACTCTCGAGTGCGATCATCCATGGTTGAATTTGCCTTGTTGGTGTTTTAATTGTAAACACCCCCGGGTGACAATGAGTTCATGATCTACTCACCTCGTTCGACAGTGTAATACGTGTTTCACATAATTGCCCTTCGAGCGTACGTAATGACTTTATGTGATAAGTATTCTGATTGCGATCTCCCGGCTAGTATAGGCGGAAATGGCCTGTTCTATAGCTAATGTGTGATGGTAAACTAACTAAAACATAAATGAATTTTAATTACACGATCTATTGATAAAGTATAACGGTGTTAAACCACTGAATGTGTTTACATGAAACCATAGCGCTCTCGTAAGTGACCGATCTTCATGTATAACAAGACCTCTATAGTCGAGTCCTTGTGATCTCATAGTAAATATGAGAGCTTCGAGAAACGATTCCATGGTCATGTGTAAAAGGACCAAATTTCAAAACAGAATTCTGCAGAACTGCAATTTTTCAATGAAAGTTGACAATATATTTAACATCCGGTTACCTACTCCTGTTGATCCTTTCGATTTAAACACGTACATCTTCTGTTTTCCAAGCACTGCGATTGTTTAAGTAAAATGAACAATTTATTTGACTTCCGGTTACCGACTCTGGTTGAACCTTTGGATCTAAACACGAACGTATTCTGTTTTCCAGAGCCGTGCAGTATTACGACCTGACCGGAAAGTTGTCGTCGTTCCCGACGGAGCTGATCCCCCAGGATCTTGAGCGGAAGACCACGCTGCTGCAGTACTTCGCCCGCTACATGGACGAACACTTGATCCAGGGCGGAGACCTCGCCCACTTGGAGGCCATGCGCACCTGGTCCGGAAGTCTCTACTTGAAGAAGTGGTTCAGAACCACCAAGGCCATCGTCCTCTACCTTAGCGATGGAACTCTGCAGGTACGGTATTAATGTTTAGAAACTCTTGTGTTCTACAGTACTGGGAATCCTTTCATGAAAGTACCAAGAGCTCATTACGCTCTTTGTATATGGATCAAGACCGCTAGGGCTTGAACAGGTGTTGTGGTCTGTTAGTGGATAGAGAACTTCATTAAAGGGTACCCTGTTTTGGATACTCTGTATATAATGTATGATACCTCAATGAATTTGTAATGCTACTAGCACTGACATACTTTCTCTAGAGTACTAGCCCTGTTCCTCAGACTAATCGTAGTGCTATAGGAGAGTCGTAACTCCTACAGTATACGTAGCCTGTGGTAGGCTCTATATTGTTCTAGTATGTAAGTGGCAAGTACGGTAGAGAACATATTTCTTTTCTTGTAGCATTATAATTTGACTTGCAGTATCATGAACGGAATACAACTACTAGTAATATAGTGTTACATGTATACGCAATCAGGTGTTCTATTACTAGTATTTCATAAATACAGACAATAATTGTGTATGTCCACCATGTTGACCATGAACACTACTATCAAATAGTTATAAGAGAACACTCCATTAAATTATCTTTAACCCTTTCCAGGTGAACTTCTTTGATGACCACACTAAGATCATCCTGAGCTACCATAACAATGACTACTTGGTGACCTTCATCGACCAGGACAGGATAGCCAAGACTTTCAGTGTGGTCCACATCATCCAAGATGGCTGCCGACCGGAAATCATAGACCGGATGTTGTTCGCCAAGACTATGCTAAAGAACCTGGTGGATATAGAAGGTGCTGATATCTAGGCTAACAGTGGACGTGTCTTGTCGAAGAAAGAACTCCAGGAACCAAATGTGGATCAGATGATAAATTATAAATGGGCGAAGATAACTCTTGGGGAGGATAACTTGAGGTTAAACTCCCACTCCCAATTCCAATTCCAATAATCTTTGTGTTATTTGGTCAAAATGTCAGTGGGGCCATCACTTTGGATATTCCAGTACCATGTGGGAAATGGTAGCCACCTTGTTCCCTTCATACCCTGATACCTTCCAGTGTCTTACCACAGTGGAATACATACTACACAGGACCTGGAACCGTTGGGAATTATTGGCGTCCTTAGACTGGTTCTTCATTCCTAGGTTTACACCAGCGGTGTCCAAGAAGAGACCATGCACTAACACAGCCTGGAACCGTTGTCAGTTCTGGACCTTTTCAGGCGGTCCTTCATTCCTAGGTTATACCACCGGTGCTCTACGAGAGACCATGCATTAACACAACCTGGAATCGTTGTCAGTTCTGGACCTTTTCAGGCTTTTCTTCATTCCTAGGTTATACCACCGGTGCTCTACGAGAGACCATGCATTAACACAACCTGGAATCGTTGTGGGTTATGGACCTCCTTAGGCGGATTTCTGGTCCTCCTTAGGCGGGTTCATTCCTAGGGTTACACCGGCGGTGCCCGTTTAAATAATATGCCTTAACGGAACGTTTGCGTGCATGAATGGTGAGATGTCTAAGAGCACAAAGCAATGTGTGATATTCATCAAAGAACTGACCAATCGTACATCGCCATTCTTTAGGACATGTGACGACAGAGATATTTTTCTCTTGTGTGTGTGATATAATGTATATCTTTACTAGTATATATCAAAGAACAGACCAATCATACGTCGCCATTTTAAAGGACGTCACTCTTTATCATGAGCCTAGTCTGTTCGTGCATTTGATCTCAGCACGAAGTATTCGTTGACCTGCGAATACACCTGCAGGGTGATCTTGGTGACCTTGACCTGATCTCCATGGGACATAAGACGCCTTTGTATATATAAATGTAGTAGTGTACATCATTACATTTCGCAATTAAGCTAAGCTAAGCATTGTACATGTCCCATTTTTCTGCATTTCATAATGACAAGCTTTCATTTGATGTCATCTGACATTTCCTTTCATGAAGCTCTCTTATCCACTAAGAGATCGTATCGTTCTCATTGCCGATAGCTAATACACTGCAACGAGACCGCTATGGTCTCTTAGCGGAAAAGAGAGGTTGAGGGTACCCTGTTCATTTATTATGTTCGTCGTGTATGGGTGAAAGATTCCCACTGTGGCATAACACAATAATTCACTCATTTATTACAAATATGGACACCCAAGAAGCGATTTCGGGAACAATAGTGTTCATATAAGTATTGATACTCTGCCATGTATATGCTATTGTCATATTTTGCTAAAAAGCAATACCAATAACTCATTTTATACATATTTTCCAAGACTCATCATATGATGGGCGAAAAAAACGCCTTTTTGTGTGTCTTTCGTTGGAAGAGAATCTTTAAAAGTATTCTCAGGCTAAGACTCTCTTGCCTAATTGCTGAGAATATTGTTGTGCAAAACTAGTATGTGCATTTTCTGTTTCTGACGAATGTCTCAATTTCAGTATGTTTTGTGTTCGGATGTACTAATCGCAGCTGGCTGGTTTATAACACGCATGATGGAAACGTGTCGCTTGCTTGTATCATATTTGCATTTCTGATCCGGTACAGAGCATGTGTGTTCCAACAGTTTCGTGTGTGCGTGTGCGCGTGTGTGACGGATATATTCCGCGAGAAAGTTTTGCTTTACTCTTCATCAAAATACAGACCAACGCTTCTAATATTTTGCTGGCGAAATCTATTGAGGGTTTTCAATATTAATGGATAGAACATAATTATTTTAATTGTGAACAATATACTAATTAACAATCAAGAACCAATAAATCTGATGTGTTCATGTTCATAGGGTTAGTATTCATAATTCATACAACCGCATTATTTTCATCTGAGAATGTTCAAAGTACGAAGTTCTCATTGGATTCATTAAGGGACCAACAATATAGATAATTCCAACACGTTTTACAACTTGTTTTATTATTTTCTTTGACAACTCGAACATTATCAATGAATGATAAACATTCCGTCGAGAATTATATTTTCATAAGCGTGTTTGTGTTGTGTGGTAAAGTTCCCGGTAGCCCTGTCTATGCACCCGGCTTGTTGCCTGATAAAGACATCACCTATTTAGGTGTAATGTCGATATCATTGTCCAAGAAAAGTCGCATCAAAACCAAGAGAATCATTATTTGGATACTCAGTGAATATTTTGTTTGTTTAAATGTTCAGTTAGAAAATGATCGCAAAGTTGTCTTCTAGTGAATTATCCGAGAAATTGTCATTTATTATACTTTGATTGTTAAGGCATTATAAATGTGACTTGCTTTGTTTTCATGCCAGGTACTACTTGTTCGATGATTGGATATATCTACATGAACTTGAATTATATTTTGATATTTATGTTTCAATGTACATGTATTAGCAACATCTTGTTCAATTTGGGAAAGTGAAAATGTAAAATATCAGCGTACTGTTTAATATCAATTATAGCTGTCCATTCTTATGAAAATATTTGTTAATTTTAGTAATCTTATTCTCACACTTTTGTGCCTTGTTACCATAGAAACCGTCACAACTGTACATAGTATATACTATATACTATATGTTTATACAACAATATTTTGTAAATATACTACAGTACTACTGAATCAAGCGAGCTTTCCAAATAAATATTAAAATGTAAATCAATCTTTGTTGTGTCTGAAGCAGTACCCCCATCTTATTATAGATCTAGAAAGCGCCGACGAGCTGGCCAAGAATGATTTTATGTGCGCATACTACACAATATGACAGTTTCTTTGGCAAAATAAATTGTGAGAACACTAATGCAAGATAGACCATCCTCAGACCGAGTCAGTGGAATAGTATCAGGAATATTTCTGGCTTTTTGTCCCCCATATAACGCCCTCCAAATATCTTAGACATGCCTTACATTCCAGTTAATTAGCACACTTTTTTTTTTATGTAATTAAGAGACTTGTTTTACCGAAAATGTGCTATAGTATTATACCATCAATTACTGATAGTTCTTGAAATGTTCCAACATGGCATAAGAAAGACTCCAAATAGAAATGGTC
>JAUTBX010198150.1:0-14717 GCA_032361465.1 Lepetodrilus tevnianus
TTCAAGATAGAATACAGGCAATACACTACGCACACTACTGGTATTCAATACGTATTCTCTATTGAACGCGCCTCAGGATGGGTCAGGATGATACGAATACCCTCATTGGATAATGTCATCACCCGACCGTCACCCTAGGGTTGGTCACGTGATGAAACGAATACGATAATATGTGTATGTGCATCCTCGAACAAAAGGCTATTATGACCATGCATAACATCCGTAAACGGGTTAGGTGTAGTCATAATTGCCTGCGTTTCGAGGATGGTGCCTTTTTTATATTCTTGTCATGACGCTGAATTATTGGGTATATACATCGTCGAAACCTTAGAGTTTGAATGAGGGTTACATTCCATTGGGTACCTTATATCAAAATGACTACTTATTCTGATCAGCCGCAAGTATAAATGCTTGAATTAAATGTACTTCCACCATCTCTAAGTATGGCAACATAGATCCTAGCATCCAATAGAGGCATCATCTTGGTATTGGTTGTGCGGTTCGCTTCATATGGAAGCGTGGGATCCCGCCTCTATTATAGAGTCTTCATATCATGGTATAGTTTCACGAAACTCTAATATAAGAGATTATACCGCTGTCGTATCTATCTCACTCGCTAATCACTACGAGGGAGTTACGGTCTCTTACTGGATTCGAGAGCTTTAAGGAATACAAGGATTCGCTAATCATTACGACGGAGCTACGGTCTCGAGATGTTCCAGTAATACGCATGTATAGCCGACGTGGCTTGTTACTACTCTTACTACGAAGAGCATTTCCTCATCAACAGGCGCACTTCGTTAACGGCGCGAGTTATCATTGGTCCACGTAATCGAATACCGCAGTCATTCAGTCTACAATTTGCCAGCCCTCTAAGTCCTAATCTGTCCAGCAGAATGTAATTTCTCGAAGGTACACTCTCAGAAGGTTATTTGAATTCGAGTTGACTGGCGCAAATTGAATCGGCCACTTGTCTTCCGGTTCTGGAGACCTTCCTCGACTAGTGGAATTAAGTTGCTTTACAACAAAGAGCGCGAAAAACACAATTATCGACTTTTTTTATGACAAGGTCTGTCTAATGTCCCACTTGAGATACAAGACACGCGACATGTTACTATAGTAATACAGAGGCATGTAGTGCATAAGGTCAGAGTATACTGACACTACTGGTATACTGACACTAGAGTATACTGACACTACTGGTATAGTCAAGTATCGGAATGGTTTAGGCGGTGGCTAGAAGGTATATTATTGCATATAAACATAAATGTGAGATCAAACTCTTATCTCTACATGTACATCTACAAAATGATACTAGGTATTCTCTTCAACACAGGAAATCACGGTAATTTACGCTAAGAACCCATGTAGCTCTAATTATAGTTTCCTGTAAATTTTAAGATTTAATTCACTTTGATAGTGTATACAGTTTAATTTAAAATGTTTACTTTGTTGCATACTTCCCATGGCGTTGAGAAGGACATGAGTGCACACTTGTCTATTGACCACAGTAATAATAATTATACTTGAGCACACACGCTGTGCATGGAATATAAATAAAGACCTTATTATTATTATTATTGTTTATATGAACTGTTTCATACCCTAATTATGACTGTCGTGATTGCATCTCCAGCTACATGTGTTACCAGCTGGTTACATTGAGTGTAGATCGCAGATTATAATATCAATACTATGTACATCCCAACGATTGATAAAAACTCAACTTGGCTGTTCTGATGTTCTAAACATGAAAGGCTTGACACCTGTTGCATATACTAGTATTTGCTAGATTTACTAACCATACCGTACTAACATATGTCGCATAATGTCCGTGTGTATGTATGGAAGGAAAAAACAGATGTATGTGATTGAACAGATTTGTAATACCTGTTTGTCGCTGCAAATTTATATATCGGTTTCACAAAGAATTTGATTGCTCGCTGGAAGACGTGTTGTTATTATTATTATTATTATTATTATTATTATTATTATTATTATTATTATTATTATTATTAAAATACATTAACTATAAAACTACAACTTATTTCTACAAATTACATATTTTACTGTTAAATGGTGTAGTTGTTCCTATCTGTTTGTTATCTTAAGAGATATAACAAGAAGACTAGCTCATGACTATATTTAAACATCAAAATTAATATACTTGCAATAAACGAGTATTGTTATTATTTCGATCAGACATCAACAGAAACAAATGAAATATGAATATGTATATAACTTAACCTTTAAAATATTATCAATTTCCATGTTCCATATCGAATTGAGACCAAACGTCTTCCCAATTTGAGAGCAAACTGCGTATTATTATTTTTTCTATGGATAATCAGGTAATTACAAGGACGTTATCTCTCGGGCATAGCTAGGCGGTTGTCCACTCGATCACTAATTACCAGCATGTCTTAAGAACTCGCCTAAACTGACCTTGGAGAATATCGGATGAGCTATCGTATCTGGATGATGTATCCAAATGTTTCCCCGTTTCTGCTTTCCATCCATCATCATGGACGTATTATATCTCAGTCAGTTACACATGAAGTTCATACGTTTCTTAAGGAGCAAACTCTCATTGCTTGCTATGTCATGAATTACAATTATTTGTTATCGTATGACATGGTTTGATTGGTGAAATGATGATCATTTTAATTGCTGAAATATGACACGAATTGGCCATCCCTTCAGCGTAGTCGTGTATGTTCCAATAAATTAGTATGCATACAAATAGTTGAGGCGTATCATATATGTTATAATATGTGAATAATTATGGTTTCTGGGTATCGTTCCTCGAAACTGTCATATCCACTGTTAGACCATGGCACTCTCGTATGCAAGTTCCCGGATCGCAGTTCATAAGAGATTGTTACGAGAGTGCTTATACATGTAATTACCACCTCGTATATGATATGAGAGATTCTAGAAAAGATAAATATAATTTTAAATACGTGATGAACATTAAAATGGAAAACTGTGAGACTCAGTAAGAGAGTGAACATTATGAGAGTGCTTAGCACCTCGTAGAAGATACGAGAGCTTGGAGAAACGATACCGTAGACTTTTAAATACGCGATAGGCATTAAAATGGAATACTATGAGTCTCAGTCGTGTTCAAGTCTACTCTAATCACAGTTCAGAAAGGATTTAACCAATATACGCCCATTTCGTCTCTCATATTCTGACCGGCGTACCCCAGGGAGATCAACTATACCCTTCGTTATTGCAGTAATGAGCGGAACTAATAGTTGATGTAAATACTTCTCCATCCCTGCCAGTTCGTGTTTGGTCTTCAGGCAGTTGGGAATAGACCAGTAAATCCAGTTACTGTGTAGTTGGTGGTTACATTGTCACATTTCAATATGGGTCGCGGCGTATTGTCATCAGATGGGGCTCGTCTTCAGGAATGATATACTTGACATCGAAGACTTAGTGTTCCTATTGATTGCAAAACCTCGATAATGTATACACCTTTTCACACGAGAAGTAAATGGAAAGAGTAACGAAGAACGTTGAACAATCCAGAATGTGCATTACTTTTTGAATTTCTTGAGTTTTCTCTTCCAATCTATTTCCGGTGTTGGCTTAAACAGGACGTTAGTAATAATGGAAACAGTCTAGATTTAATCAGTATAAACACGCATACAAATTTGGAAGGTTTTCATCTCAACATTCTGGTAGAAATTCTGCAACCAAAATAATTAAAATAGCTCAAAATCAATATCAATGGATCCAATTTTAACGGTTGATTCCACGTTTTTCACGTGCAAATTAAGTCACCGAAGGGTCATAAAATAGCTGGATACAATTCCGCGTAGGACTGGGACGTCATCGCTGGACGTCGCTGGTCGTGGCAGTCCTTGCTATGTCAACTCTGGACACAAACAGTATCGGACAGCCAATTTCCGTGCCTCCGACGGATACACTAAATTCGTTTTCGCTGCATATGCCCTGTCTCTCACAATTACTTCTCCCAGTCGATCGTGAGGGAATTTATCCTTAAGAGATCGAGTCATTTGGAAGAAAGGCAAAGCCCGTGGTATTGGAAGGAAAGTCAATGAGTTGATGACTAAGGATCTCGCTTGTGGCACAGCGGGTTGCCAACATAATTGTGAGTAAAGCCCAAGTAATCCGGATTGAAGGCTATCAGAGGTGGTTAGAGTCGATCACCATCTTCTACTTAAAGAATCCGAGAAATTGTCAGATTTCTGCAATGGTATATGGTGTGTTTGTGATTGTGAGGACATTCTTGACAATGCTGCTCGAAGTCGTAGGTTCATGGTTGAAGCCGACATTGGCGTGAGTCCTCTCTCGATGGTGGGCGTTATCACAGAGCAATACACAGCTACTTCTAACTCCGTATGCAGATATATACATGTGTGTTCCGGTATTCTATTTATATATTTGAATTGTTCAGCAGTTGATGTGTACAGTACGCATGAGCAAACATATAAATGCAATGTTTTATTACGCAAGTTAAACATATTGCTGCAGGGGAGCATAAATGGAGAGTCAAGTAATATTAAAACAAATAGTTTAAGACATCACGAACCTTTTTATGCTTAAACAATTCCACATTTAATTAAATGTCATATTAAATATTACGTTTAATACCAACAGTTGTCATTCTGTTAGGAATAAGAAGTTAATCTCTATCACATAAAGAGGGACTGCAACCGTCAGTGATATGAAGTATTGCGGTTCGCAGTGCATGATATATTAGCTACATTTGCACTCATAATTCATGGTCGTTAATGAACAATTCCAACAAAGTAACACTTTGCCTTCTACTTGAACCATATACACAGCAGTTTATTCCTGGCTGAATCACACCACGGCAATAATACAAGCATTTCTCGATTAAACTGTCCCGTACATCAAGTGATTTGCTCGTAAGACACCATGCATTCATCAAACATTGCAAATCAAACACAGGAGTAATTAGAAAAGTGTGATGCTATCTGTTAGACTGGGTAATTTATTCTCTGTTTGGTCGTCAACGCTGTTTGATTGCGAAGCTGAATCGAAGGGGATTTCAAGCGAAACAAGAGATAACAGGGAGTTATTGGTTTTGTGTTCTGAACTTTTCGGCCATTGATCAAGTAATAGGGTTTGCCTGAGTTGCAGCGATCGAGGAGCTTAAACAGGGATATATTTTCAAGTCAATGTACAGTGTGGATTACTGCAGTGCAAACATACAATCCCACAAATGGTTTTCTGGTATTTAGACTTGAAATCGTAAACACAGCCAAGTGTATTGTCTACGAATTCCATCAAAAGTTCTGGTACGAACGAAATCAAGGAACATACTTGAAGCCAGTGTATTGACAGTGGTTCCGGTCCCACATGATTCTAAAACCCTAACGAATCCGAAATCACCGCCATAAAACCCGTTTTTAACGTTTTCTTTATTACACCGTTACCGTCTTTATTTCTATTTGTTAGTATATTGTACTGCAAAGCTACTATTAGTGTATGTTGTTATTAACTACTACTAGGTTAACTTCACCTCAACGTTGTTATTTTCCAAAGTGGAAAACCAATATTATTTTCTTTAAAAAGAAGTTGAATTCATTTCCTCAATACGTCACCTTGTATGGCTTACCTAATAAAGATCGAATTCCAAAGTCGACAATACAGAAATGAGTTATAAGAAATCGAAAACCTAGACTAAGTGGAAACCAATACTGAATCGAAATAAGATTGTTGTTGAACTGGCCTCTGCGTTGTTTTCCCTTTGAAGAACCCTTGGTTTGGTTTTAAGTGTTTTACAGTGCAAATGTGTTGCCATTGAACAACAAAAAAACACGATATTTCGCGTAGGGACTCATCAGAGACATCAGTCTGAATAATACATTTATATTCACGCCGAGGACTTTGTTTGAATCTTAAGCTGCACAACACATAATACAAGACGGCACCATTGGTGCTATGAGCACATTTGTCCACACTTGCACTGAGCGTCTGATCGCACGGATAACCGCGGGTGGCTGCGTCAGGAGGAAGCATAATCGACTCATGCAATGACAAACTCTTAGAAAAGAGATCGTCTTACACTGCTATTGCCCGTCTAGCAGCCATGTACGACTCCCGATGAACAAACATCAGAAATCAAAAGCGTCGTGATTGAATACGAATTCTGATCGGAGAGTGTAATCCATCGTCCTTGCTGAATAAAGCTTGATAAATATTTCTTCATTGAAGAATTAATTGAAAGTAACATGACGGCAGTTAGCCCTGATTGTAGGTCTGTCGACATTTTTGATTGGGCCAACAAATCTCCATCCACGTTCAAGTCAAATAACTGCATATCGCATTCAATTAATACGAGGGCTTAACCAATATTTCCCTTACAATTTGCTTAACTTGAATAAGAGACTCAACTCGCACACGTGTTTGCATTCCAATAACAATGATAAGGGAGATAACTCTCGCTGAGTGCGAATTATTGGCTGCACTGAAAGCGAAATGAGTAAATATAACGTCAAAGATTCCCCGATTACTGGCTGAATCAATGATGAACGTTTTACCTTCCAGTTTATTTCAATTTCCCCCAACAATCTCTAGATGACACCAATCAATTTCTGGCAAATTTCAGAAGTCATGATAATTAAGAACTTGACAGTTTTGCGCCGGGGAATACAAGAAATATTAAACGGCCAGTAATGATGGTATGTGTAGATGTCACACTTTGCCACCAGAGGGCGCTAACTATCACACAATGTCACGTGGTGCCACTATCCCTGTCCGCACAGTGTTTGCTAAATGTTCAGCCCAAGCAAACAACATAATCCAGTGAATGACAGTTCTCTAAGCCAAACGTATTGGATGCATGCAAAGTTAATAACTGACTTCTAATTTAATCTTTCCATCACATCGTGAAATAACACCAATGGAGTCGTTAATTGTAAGCTGTGTAATATTGAATACATCAATAAGCTGTGAAATATTGAACTCATTAAACATAAGTGTAAAGAATCCCTTTAACTGGCACAATATTTCCTTCACATTATTCAACACAATAGGACTTATTAGTATCGAGATTAATCAAGAGCATCATATTAATTGGACGCTAATTCGACGTTTCTTTGTAATATTATTTTTCAAATCGCTCTCACTATCAATTTTATTTTTATTTAATGTCAATGTATTTTGAGTTCATAGACTGCCATAATAATGCTGTATTATAAAATGTGTTAATGGTGATATTATGTTGTCTATGATGTAGTCAAATGTGTTGTCCATAATGTTGGTCATCAAGTTGTTCGTGTCGTTTCCAATGTTTTGACCCGTTTTTACAATGCTGTCCGTTTATGTTTACCAATGTGTTTATGTTGCTTGTAGGAGACCATACTATATACTAATACATAGACAACACCAGCAGTAATTCACGTGATCACCTTACATTATGCGAAATGTGCATCAATACACACGAAGATCCCAGGGCTATTCATTATCAAAGCCTAGCCATGTTAATGCACTGGGTATGAATGGACTATAATTATTGCATGATGGTTTTTTTTGCGGTGTGTCCTTTGTCAAGATCTTTCACATTCCAGGTACATACTACTATGTTCAACAAACATAGCATTAGTATGTAGCCTACTACTCAACATTTGCTCATTGAATATTCTTTTCCTACCAAAATGGTACGATCCTTAGCTAATTTTCAGTAGTATATATTCAGTTACAATTAATAACACCAAAAGCTTTCAAGTGTACATGCTTTCGTACAATACAACTCTTTCTGATTACCACAATGGTGAACTCAATACAATATTGTAATGAGATAAAAGCGTGTCTTCCTAATCCGTGCATTACCATTATAAACCATCGTCGAATTTCACGGAATACTAATATAGACTGTGTTTCGCCTAAGTAAAAGCAAACGAATTTACGTCGATAAAGGGGCAGACTACTTTATTCATGTTTATCAGGACACAATATACGGCAGGGCAATACAGATGTTTAATCAGCTCCATTTGGGAATAATAAAGTAGGATACATACTGGAACAGGTAGCTAACTAGTGCATTGTAAGTGTGCATGATCTAGTTGGTAATGCCAATGTACGGGTGTCATAGGTAAGCATGACATCGTCTGACGGAAACTACTTCAGGCATTGAAAACGGATAGGTTTGATCAGATAATAGTTATCTCCGAAGTGCAAAGACATAATACCACTAAACTCACACCCACCAATATCCCACTTCCAAACACCCTCTTCCCACCCTTCGTGCTAACATTGTGCAAGTCAATATGTTACATACATTTCCAATTGATAACAATGCCGTGCTTTAGAGTTGTAATATAAAAAAAACATTGGGCGGTATTCATACACATTCTAGGACGTTTCTTTAAAATCTTAGAATAACTAAAACAAATTCCTAACTAAAAGTTACTCATAGAAAATCTTAAAAGTTATTTTTTTTTAATTATTAGAGTAACATTAAGCCAGTTCCGTATGAGTAGTGTGGAGGACTTCTAAAATTTACGATTTATTTTAGAGAATTCTAAGAGCTGGGACTCTTTATAAATACATATAAGAACACTCTACGAGAACCGACCACGTCCAGTTTCCCTTAGCTGGTGTACTTCCGGTGAGATTGTCTCCCCCTGACACTCGATGAAGATATACGCTCGCGGTGTGGCATTATACCGATTTATTTCCAATCATATTTTGCCTTGGGCGACAACACACATTACCATCTAACAATTTGATCATTAACTATATTAATATACACATGAAATTATGACACTTGACTTGATTGGGATGCAATCACGTGGACATTTGGTGAGCTCCAATAATAGACGAAATTGTAAGAAAGTGACAATATATCGACACATTATTAGGAAAGTTCAGTAGCACTTAGATACTGTTAAAAGTTAGCAAATTGACAGGAGACTTCACTGACAGGATTTCTTCCTGAAGCAAAGTTATCTTTGTTTATCAATCTCGATGGATGAAAACAGTCAGATTTCTCACAGATAACGTATATCAGTCCTAACCCCTGCGGTCAGATATTTTCTTGTTATTGAACAACATGATTTGTCAGCAATGATAAAATGTGTTGCCGTTAGCTAAATTACATGTGGGATCTCGTTGTCGTGTGTCACGTTGTGAGTGGGTTGCTGTTGTCTATCTAACGTGCATGCTCTTTGGTTTAACTAATGCATACATTAATATGTTTAGTATAACTACGGATACATTTATTGCTGACATAACTAAACACAACATTTTATGAGAAACGCATCAGAGTGAAAACGTACTATACGGTGCCATGCCTAATATAATATACACGTAGTTTGCTTGTATGGGTATGTTTATTTGCACACATAACTAAATACAATATTTATTACAAAAAGTATTATAGAGTGACAAACATAACATATGGTGCCATGACTTATATGCTATCCAAATATTTCAATTTTATTTGCAGGTTTCGGGGAATACTTCCGATAAATTAAATCTAGCATTATTAACATTATACAATATGTCATGTATTCGGTATATTTTGTTAGAATTAAGTTTTGTGTACCGCCAAAGGAATACATATCTTGTACGTGTCCGACATATATCAACGTAATTACTATTCTAAATAAATTCAATGTTAATTAGTGAAATAATCTAGAAAGCGACTCTAAAGCCCAATTCAAAAAGTAAATACAACGAATACGACATTATAACTAACACTGCGGTACGACCGCGGGACGTTTTCAAGATCAGGACATATGCGATTCCTATCAAGCTATTCCTTAGAGTAACACTTATTTCTCGCTGGACACTAATGTCTTAACAGGACATATTTATAGTACGGTCAGGTCTACAAAGCATGTCTCTTGTGTGTGCTTCACTTATCATAATGTCATCATTCTGTAGACTTTCTCCACCGCCATTGTTCCATCTGCCTACAGTCGATTCAGCCTCGGCGCTCAATCCACAACACAGTTCGCCAATTCACGGGTCGATTAATGTCTTTGGCACGAATCGATGGTGGCTTTTAATTGTCAGGACACATCATGGCCTGCAGGGATGTTGTGATTAACCTGTGTATGCTAACAGCCTACAACAAAGCCTGCATTCTCTGGTCGGCCATTCCACCAGTCCCTGCTCAACCTCCTGGCATAGACCTTCCATGATGAAGATCAACTTGTAAGAACAGAGTTCGTCAATTTGTTTGTTTTGTATGACAAAATAATGCCCAGTTGTGACTGAAATTGCTTGGTAAGTGGGATTAAGACCCCTGTAATACGCCGGGCTATTTTCATGCAAAGCGAATAAGCTAGTTAGACTACTAGACGGGCGATATTGTCAAATGACCCCTGATTACTGTAAGGTAGACAATTACTGTGTTGGAAGGCGGTGAAGCAAGCCAGGTCTTCTCGCTGGCAGGATGATTGTGTCCGTGGTCTGGAGGGCAAGACGACAAGTCAAGGATGAGCGTTCAATAAGGATAAATGACTTGCCATGAGACGGAGACAAGCTAGCGGCACGCGTGGGTAATGGGTGATGTAGAGGCTGAATGTGAAGCTTCTATATTGAGGACACCAGTTGCCATACACTCTGTCAGCATCACGTCACATTGCAGTCGTGACTATGATCTGTCCGCAATTTAAGGATTTGCGGTACTTTCCACAGAATGCCGGTTCTATCTTGTTGAGATACAAGCACGGTCTTATGACATGTCCTTCCATTACCGGGCTCGAACTAGGAATGTGGTTTGTGGTAGTCCAACCCGCACTGTTCCAACCCTGGATGGAAGGCCAGTATACTAGCATATTGTACGTGCATGCGGGCTATGTAATGCACAATTGGGCCACAGAGTAGGTTGCCAACAAATGCATGTAGTAATATTATAGGGAGACTAGGTTATGTATACTTGTAGTGATGTGGAGAGTATGTTGTAGTAATATGGAGTACAGGTGGTATTATAGAGACTGGGTTATGGACACGTGGTAATGTGGATATTAGGCGACTGACAAGTGGTAATGAGCCAAAATGTGAACATTTAGTATGTCCTATTTTTAAAATCTTTTTTATTATTATTATTATTATTATTATTATTATTATTATTATTTATTATTATTATTATTATTATTATTATCATCATCATCATTGTTACTGTTTTTGTTGTTATTAATATTATTATGATTTGTATTGTTTTTATTAACATTATTATTATTATTATTATTTTATAGTATTAGTAGTAGTATTAGTAGTAGTAGTGGTAATAGTAGTAGCTAGTGGGTATATGCTAGTATTCTGACAGGAAGTGTGGTAAATATTGAGCCTTTTGTGGTCTCTTGGGTGTGAATCATACCTTTACTTACTGTCATATGAAACAGATATGTAAAAGTGACTTGCTCCAATAGCGACTATATGTGACACTTTATAATTAATATATAACATCTAACAATAAATGGCATTTACCTTCTAGCATATTGACGTACGTATATATTTACATAGATTTATTACAGTGCATACGAGTTTTTCTCTGAGGTAATACACGCACTCCTTTCATTAGATCTCTTGGGTTTTCTCTTTTTTAAAAACCCAATACTTTTATATAACCATCAATCTAAGTATTAAAAAACAACACTATGACGTAACAGGTAAAGGAGCATGAGAGTAATAAACTTCACCTTTCAAGAAAAAAGCACTCGATCAAATCCTTCTTCATGAATATTAAAATAATAAAATGTGAACCCTGTAAATTCGATTTTATCATCAGAACAAAGAGTTTTATGGGAAGGCTACGGTGATATGTCTTAAAATCTCACGTCTCCTCTCATCTTTGTGAGATCTCATTTGCATTGTCCTCTCAGCGAGATCTCGCGAGACAGATGTGTGAATGATATCATGTAGGAAGTGGGTGGGTGGGCGGTGGACTCATGAGACAATTCAGGAAGTTTTCGTCAGTGTGTTTATCTTACCCTGCCTTTATATTAAGGAAGGCTGAGAATGATTCAATGAGAACAAATACTAGTAGGTGGGTGTATCAGTAAAACGTCATGTAACATATAATGGGATCGCAGTATTCTTCAGAATCTGTAAGCCTTGATATACCTATACAGCACCCCTGCATACAGTTCGTACTATACATACACACATATACACGCACACACACACACACACACATATATATACACACACACACACACATACACACACCCACATACACACACACACCCACATACACACACACATACACACACATACACACACACACACACCCACATACACACACACACACACATACACATACACACACACACACACACATACACATACAAATACACGCACACATAAACACACACACACACATACACACACACACACACACACACACACACACTCACACACACATACACTGTATATGGATTAGCATGTGTGTATATATTGATATATTTTGGTGACTGATATTAATATGTATATGTCCTGCCATGTGACACTGAAATAAACTATTCTCTCTCTCTATATAACGGATGGGTGTGTACGTGTATCTATACTCTTATTTGTTCACACTTACAGGGAAATGCGCGAGTATCACTATTACAAGCCAACCAGGCCCATCCAATCCACTTATCGTCACATCAAATAGCGGTCTGACTGTCCTGCACATAAATACTGATGAAACCAAAATTATCGGAGAGGTTCAACTGAATATAAACAAGCCAGCGGAACTGTTTGAGATATTTCAGAGGGTATGTTGTACAGTCTTATTCATGAATAATCAAATCATACTGGATGACATACAATGCAACAATGAAGATATGGCGTCGATAATAATTGTGACTGTTTATTAACTATGTCGGTAATACGATATATAATAAGGGAAAATAGTAGTACTAGTATTTCTCATGGTGTATATTCAATAAGAATTAAAGAGGATGTTTCCAAACAGTTTTTCCAATATTTTCTGGAGTATAATACTACTACTACTACTACTAATAATAATAAGTAATTTATATAGCGACTACTATCTAGACCAGCTACTAAATGGCGCTGAAGAAAACATTGAAAGAAAACGTCTACTTAGTATCAACGGAACAGAAAGAAATGGCATTTTGCAATGTTTGATTTTTGTATTTCTTTATTTCAGGAACAGCTGAAGGGCAATACTGAGGTCATAGTACGAGTGACTTCACGATACCTTGCTAAGGTTGTAGCAATGTTCACCAGTCCAGAAAACCCTGATAAGATCGACAAATCAATGTTCAAGGTCACAGAAGACGGTACGCTAAATTCCATCAATAGCATGGAAAGATAGTTACAATATAAATTAAATGGTGACCATGCAATCCCGTATCGCGATTTCTAAATATAGATATTTATGTTTGTTTTTACTTAACGATATTATTTAGAAAATAGTATTGCGACTTTAGCCATATATGATGGCATGTCGCACTAGATTGCGCACCATGTTTATGTAGAGTAGCCTACCTCTTAGCATCAATAATAGTATTGAGACTTTAGCAATGTATGATGGTATCTCACACTAGATTGCGCACCATGTTTATGTAGAGTACCTCTTAGCATCAATAATAGTATTGAGACTTTAGCCACGTATGATGGTATCTCACACTAGATTGCGCACCATGTTTATGTAGAGTACCTCTTAGCATCAATAATAGTATCGAGACTTTAGCAATGTATGATGGTAGCTCACACTAGATTGCGCACCATATTAATGCAGAGGTTCTCTTAGCATCAGCATTATAATATCAAGAAACTAATTGCCGATAAATACTTTTGCACATATATTATTTCCAATTGTTTTTATTTTAACAGGGAAACCAAAAGCCGCCAAAGTGACGGTATTGGGACAACCAGGCCGGACAGTCGTCCTTGTCATTGTGGAAAACAACAAGGATAAGAGTGAAATTAAAATATCTATTGATAAAAAGATGACAGAATTTACCACTCTTATCTCCCTTGGAAAATTCGATGATGTAAGTTTATAGCCAATTATCGTGACTAAATATGTAAAGTAATTCTCACTCAGCGTAGACCGATTCAGAACATAGATTTAAAAGCGGTTTTGATTTGTAACGGTTTAACGTGATACTTGAAACTTTATATGATGAAAGATCCTCACAGCAACGATACGCACCAATGCAATACAACATAAACATTATTGTTTAATACGATAACTGTAATAATTTTCTATACGCATCTTAAATTTGTAGGCCTCAAAACCATTGCCATTGAACAAAGCACTATCCGACGTCATTGCTATCGTCCCAACTAAAGCGACTGTGAATAGTGTTGATGTCAGCTACTGTGGCGAAGGTATGTCCTCATTTTATATACATTTTATATATACACACCTTGTACGTGACATCAACATATTGATAAACTACAGTACTGCTACTAATTAATTTATTATGATTATTATTATCATTATTATTATTAGTTACCAGCGTGATTTCCGGTGTCTACTGTTTTTTACAAGCTGAACTTTCTCGTAGGCAATGTATGCAATTGTTGTACATTGTGTATATTCACAATCGGTGGTAGTTTAGTATACTTCGTGTCTTACCGTATTACTGCAATATCGCATCGATTATGTGTAACCCTGCGTAACACCCTAATTCATCAACAACAACAACAACAACTACTACTACTACTACCACTACCACTACCACTACCACTACCACTACCACTACCACTACCACTACCACTACCACTACCACTACCACTAC
>JAUTBX010198261.1:0-14701 GCA_032361465.1 Lepetodrilus tevnianus
CCTTTGGGCAACCAAGCTGAATTTGTTCTAGGACCCCATGTTAATACAAATCCATCAAAAAAGTTCATAGGAAAGAAAATGACTAGGTTCCGAAAATTTCAAATGGACTATTTAGCCTAAACTGAGGGTTGAACTATGCATGATACAGACCCCGAAGTTTAGAAGAAAGTTTCCTCACAAAATATCTGCTTGCCATTATTTTATGTTGTTGAGTAGTGGGCCTACATATATGAAGTATGCGCTTGAAAAACATGCACGTAGAAACTTCTTTAATACGATATTGAATTGTTTAGCTATGCCGTTCAATCTCTGCTGGAATGAATTCATGCTTAAACGCCAGACTAAGATATTGACGATATCGACCAAATGGATCTCAGTTTTATATGAATACTGCCATGATTAGGTGTATGGCGATACCGTAATTCATATTCAATGACGGGTCACTAGCTGTGTCATAGAAACGCGCGCAAGAAGAATGTTTATTAACTCCAGGAATGAATGACAAGATCATATGTGACGGGGCTTTTCCTATAGACAAACATCACGAATCAGGTACAGTGGAACCCCGCTGTATTTACTTTGATCCCGAATCGAACGACAGGTGGGATTTGTCTCATAGTCGAACTACTCAGCTCATGGGGATATCGTAAAACATGACCACTCGTCAATTCTTACTCGGCATTATTCGATATCAGCGGGTTTACTTTGAAACAATCTTTGAATGTCAATACGTCCCGCTGTGTGTAATTAACCTGCATGATTTCATTACGATTTTCTCCAATGATTCTTTGTGACCAAAATACCCGTTAGATAAGCTGGGTGTCTCGTGAATAGAGTGAAGAGATGTAAACGTATATATTAAAGGGACTGCGCAGCGTAATTGAAATAGTAGGCAAGGTAAATTAAGGGGATTTGGGGTAAACCTAAATCTGTGCGTAGTGCCACACTATCAGGGGATAATTACTGCTTCTTGCTCAATTTGCGTGGGTAGAGAACTTCTAAATTGTATCCCGTGTGTTGGACGATGACCACACCGTATGCCAAATATACCGCCGTTAATATACACCCTGAACCACAGTAAGACACTTGATAGAATTGAATGTGCGACCATCTTGATCAGAGTATAATTTCTCGAAGCTCTCATATCCATTGACACCATAGCGCTCTCGTAAGTGCACAATCCCCATGAGATTGCGACGAGGGTCCTTATGGTTTCGTAGTAGATATGCTAATTTCGAGAAACGATACCCAAGTAAATGCTGCGTTATACACTCAACCAAATTAATTAAGGACCAGTTGTCATTGTTTACATGTAAATTTAGCTTAAATATTACTTTTAAAACAAATAATGTCCAAATGTCTAAGGCTCCAGGGTATCCTTACACAAAGCTCTCTTATCCACTATAGACCTGCTAAGAGAGTGCTATGGTATCTTAACGGATAAGAGAGCTTTGCGAAAGGATACCCAGGTATGCTTAAAACACATACAGATGAATTGGAGGAAGAATGACACCCGTTTCCACAAGCAGAGTTTTGAAGTATGGTATGCATGATCATTCATGTATATCTTCCCGAAAGAATAGATTCTGTCCGTTAATTTATTTTGTTCAAAATGTGTATGCAAACTGATTTCTGAATATTATATTTTCAAAATTTTGTTTTAATGTCTAGCACGTGATCATCTGTCCTTTTTGTACTCATATCCAAACGTTGTCGTCCTAGATGCGAAAGATTCAATTGAGTTCACGAGACCAGTATTTTATTTCCTTTTAGTAAGCATTTCTTTCTTCAGTGCGTTTGTATGGCTTAACGACGATGACATGGCAGTGTCTGTCTGAAGCAGGAATGCTGGTGTTGAAAACAGTGTTGAAAACAAGCAATAAAGCAGGATATATGACATGAACTAGATGAGCCAAACAAACCAGATAGAATGATATGGTTATTAGAGGGGATAGGACTGGCAGCCCGGTATTCAAGTTTGACCTCTTGGGGTCGAGACAGAGTTCAATAATGTGATGGCGAACCAAGGACCAGATGATTTATTTTCTCCTGAAAAGAAAAATTTACCATGCAAAGAGCTAATGGGAAGCACCGTTAATCTATATTGTCATTGCGTTATTGCTCGAGCCTCGGTTTGGGGGCGAAAAGGCAATTAGCTAACACCACGTTTGAGTTTCAGAATGAGTATATTCTCATGCAATACATTCCCGGCCAAGGTTGAGGTATCCAGGGAAATCGATTTGTCCACTTTAGTCAGAACATGACAGGAGAAACTAATACATCATATTAGGCACATATTTGAGTTAGTTATTAGGCGGGTAGTATAACTTTGCCATTGTATATAGCGTTGACGGTTGACTGTCATATCAGGATACGTCCATCAAGATAGACGTTAATTAGGGGTACGTTTCACAGTATGATACCTACTTTGCAAAGATACCTGTAGAGTTATTAATCATAATGTTTCATTATATCGTAGTCGGTAATAGTGATGAAATTACTCATTTAGGTATGCACCATTGCACCTATCAAATATTGGATTCAATATTGCAGTGTTACTAAGGTCGAGGCTATGGAACATCCATAAGTTATTGTGTAAAGTAGGTTCTTGGTAAGAATGTTTATCATGATCATGACCAAGAAATGTTTAGTTCAAACATGTTTTATTCACAGTAGAAAGGGATTGGGTACACAGTTTGCCAACTTCCCGTGAAAATACCTGCTCCTGCAACTCGAGTTCGAATCCCAGGGTCGGATGTCAGTACGTCTATATCAGATAAACGTTTCTGCATACATGTATGTTCGTAATCCCATTGTTTGCCATAATAGGGACAGCAAAGTATATACGTACGGTATTTCAACATAGTCTTAATACTGATACAAGTATTATCAATGTGTTACTACATTGTATATTCGTAATTGAATGTCTGATTTGTAGCTATCGCCTACACGTATAGATATACCGGAAGTAGGTTATATAGGGAACTTGACGTGATACCGTCGCTAACCCTAACTAGTGTTCCGAACTTCTCCCTGGAGTCTCGCGTATGGAATTATGGAATATATCCTGGGAAACAATAAATAGCCGTGCCGAGGAACCGTGTCTCGGAGGAGAGGGTTCTTTCACGAACACGTGTGAACAAAGCCACGCTAGCAGACGACCTCCCAGTAACGCTGAAAAGGGAGCGGTATGCAAGGCCCCGTCATTCTCGAAGACGCAGAGGTGGTCGAGGTCAATTTCTTTTATTACCATGAAGATTGATTCAGATTCGAATCCAGTGCAATTCTACTGCTGTATTACGAGCAATAGGGACGGTCTTTGATGAATCTATTTTCCCTGACAGCAGGTCTTGTATCAGCAAGTGTTCCTTCTAGATTGCTACCATCACGACTACATCACGCGGAGTTTCACCGAACAATATTCAATTCAGAAGGCAACTGTACCAAAATACCGGCTTGGTCTCGATTCAATACTTCCTCTTAACGGAACATTACCAAACGTATTTGAACGTGTCTTTGACGTCTTGTTTCCACCGTCAATCCATAGTTTTCAACGTCTACGTATAGTTTGGCGCTTGGTCTTTTTAAAGTTTTTGTTATTTATATTTATTTTTGTACCTTGTTAACAGTATAACATTATACTGAGATGTTCTAGATGTAGCCTAAGGTTTCCAAGAATGTAGTGACAGTAGTTGACGTATCTCAAAGTTACTGGATGTTTCGGGTAACGGTTTCCAGATTTATGTGTTCCTACGGCTTACAGAAACGTCAATTCCTTAGCCCTTGGTCGCAATGCAAGACGGATTCCACTGTCAAAGCGCATCACCATGGGATTAACCGCTGCCATCGTTAACCGGACAATGTTGTGAAGAAACTCCGTCTCTTAATTGTTTAACAAGTTCACGAGTATACAAATACAATCAGATTTGAATTATTTTTCACAATATAGCCGAGGAAGCGACTCTCCCCGTCGAGAAACCGCATCCCCAGCTTTCGTCTGTGTTGCGGACAATGGAATCAATTATACTTGGTCTGAGGCATGGCTTACGTTCATTAGCCTTCCTGGACGACGTGTAACTGACTGCGAGTCCTCACTAAGCTGTTATGTGATGAAGCGGGCATGTACCTTCGTGCGGAGAGATTGGTGTTGCTGACTTGGTGTTCGTATCTTCCACTGTCTTGGTGAACGTAGTGAGGATGACGTAAATATAATATAAGTATACAGGATGTCCTGAGTGTCCAGGTCCAGGATTCGGGCAGGACATCTGAGGTGAAAGTGTCCTGACAGGATCCTGGTGGGATTCCTATTAGGTTCCCGGAACAGGAAATCTGGCATTTTTTTGCTGTGTTAATATTAAATGATTAATACAATTATGTGAACCTCTCAACGAACAGACATACTAGTACCAAGACCAATGTACATGTCTGTATATATTTTTAGTATCTAAAATATAAGTATATAAACACCGTACTTTGATCAAATACCCGGTATACATATGGACAACACGGTATCACATTCGCTTTTGTAATATCATATATAACTTCTTATTGGTTTCGGTAAAGTACAGATAATTTTCAAGTCCCGTACAATTTCAACTAACTATATAATATGTGGGAGCACAAGACAATTAATTATACCTTAAAGTCAGTGTGTTGCTATAATTCGCATTAGCCGCTGATGGTACGGATAAACCAACGGGGGATAACATAACTAAGCGGTGCATACAAACATTGCATCCCGCTATTGAAATGGTTCTCTACGGAAAGAAAAGAACGAGTTTCGTGTGATATTCGAATTCAGACAATTGGATTCAATCGGTAATCTTCGGGTTATTTTGGGACTATAAGCAGTCCCGACTGTAATTCGAGTGCATCCGATTAATATAAGAAACGCACAAACATTTGTCAGTATATTCTATATCCGCCTACTGGTCTGTATTATAATGTCACTGGTCCACTCGCGTGCATTACATGGCGCTGTATTCTAATGTCATTGGTCCACTCGCGTGCATGACCCCAATTCATATAATTCAATTGAGACTTTTCCTACGATGCTCATCATTAAGATGGCTTGTCCTACACGTCACAGAAATGTTATCATTTAATTGTAATGGATAATAATCCATGTCACGCCTTATAGGTTAAATATGTGTAATTATATAATTAGGAAATACCAATACATGAAAATGTGTTATACAATGACATACAGTATTCAATAATTTACATACATTACATCGATGTCCTCGTTTGTTCCGAGTATTCGTGTCAGATTCCTTTTCCACTCAGTATGAATGGTTCTCATTAGAATATAGCTATCGTTTACAGGAAGTAACTTGACGTTCTTATTTTCGTAACCAAGGGGACAGCCAAAAAATGTCAGGATCTCCTCGTTATACGTCTTCCCCCTACAGCTGAGTAATGACAATCAGAAAACATATCTGGTTTAGTTCTGTAGATAATGTATAGATATCTTATGGAAATAAATGGTGTTCTATTTACAGAGACTCCACCGAGTGGTACGAAGTGAGTTCTTGTATTCCCAGAAGAAAGCAGCCCAAGAGATGATGAAGATAGTCCGAGAGAGAGACTTCACCAGGATCTTGCAGAAACAGGAACTTCAGAAACGAGTACGTTGGAGAAACAAATTACGATGACTGTCGTCATGTCGTCGGTTAATATACTATTATTCTTGACAATGCCACTAAAATAACATTTGTTTTTCATATGTGATATTTTTATGTATTCAGATTTAAATTCCAAACATCAGTAAACTTGACTACATCATTAGGGTCGACTCGTTCTGTCTTAACTTTGAATCATCTTCTTTGGGGTGATTATCAAATTGTATCCTTCTTAGACGTGTTGTCTTAACAGACCTTGGAGATGATTTACGTAGACATGAATATTAACCACTTTGATCGTAGACTATACTATTGTGAACTTTGGGTGTACATACATATTACTACTTTACTCTGAGATTGTTTAATTTTAAACGATCACCATTTTTCTTCAGCGGGTGCCAAAGAAGAAACAGAAATCACGTGCCGAGATTTTTCAAGAGATAACGGCAAACATTGTCAGGTGAATAGCATACAGTATATTTATAGTTATTGCTCGGCGTTACATCGTAATACCAATATCAGTTTCATTTCCACACCGCTAATGTTAAAGTTCATAAGAATGTGCCACGGCTTTACATTGCACTATTGACAAAGTATATCCTTTAAAAGAGTTGGTTTTAAACAATTATGTATCTAGTATTTTTAGGTTTCTATATAAAGTGTGCGTTTATTTAGCCGATCACATCCTATAGAAAAGCTACTAAGATTTGCCTCTGGATCAATACGAGACCAAAGATTGGGGAAATATCTAGATATCCCTTTATAGCAGGATGTTGCCCCGGGCAAGGGAGACAACTGCCGGATCAATTTTGGAAGATGCAAAGAAAGTTGTTACGTTCTGGAAATCGTTTAGGTTTTAATCCATCAGATATATATTTAATTGCTACATTGCCATTTCCCTACAGCCATCTTGTGGTCATGTGAAATATCATTTAATGGTGTCGGCGACCCCGTGTCTAACCCCTTGAAACATTGACGACATGCCGTAAACCTCGCGATACGACATCAACCTCTTCCAATGTGGTCAGAAATAACTTCCTGGGGAAGAGATGAGATTTTCCTTACGGATATCTTTACACTGAGTACAGTAGCGTGCATCCTGCGGCTTGTACTATATATTACTCCTCCGTCTGTCGCCATGTCGGCTGAAATTATAACATTCTCGGCAAATATCGTCGGCTTGCTGTTCCACGAGATGTGATTTAGTTTACGGCAGAGCTGATTGTCTCTTTTTTTCATTTTTTTCGGTTTATATTAGATCCGCTTTCAAGATTATTTCACATACATGAGTAGAAATTAGAAGGAAGATAATACCCAACGTTATGTGTGTTGTGGGTATTTTAACTTTGTTAATATAATAATGTATAAGTTACGTTAAATTTGAATTATACCATTTCTGACATAAAATCATTTTGAATTTTGATTTGTAAAGTCAGCTTATGTGTATTTAACCGAATGGTATACTACTTCCTGTATCGACTGGATGTCGTTTCTTTACATCTAGATCTGCCATTGGCATGTCCCGTCCATAACCAGCTTTAAACGGAACAATCTGAAATCAACTGAATAAATGTGCAGCAATCGTCTACTTGATATCTAGCAAAAGATTGCCAGGACTGGACAAGTAATTTACAAATAAGCCACGACTTGTCAAGTTTACGTGACACATCGCGCAATCTTGAAATTCCAGTCAATAACGTATCGTTCTTGCTCAACAAAGTCATACACAATGATCAACTTAGATCACAGTTCTTCAATAAGTCTGACTATTGGACACGGAATATGCACTCAGTATTGTGACAACTCGCCTGCTCCCAATTAACCACAACGAGGATATTTTGTCTGAAGGAAGTACGGATAAATGGTCAATGTCCCGGTGGCATAATCATGGTCAAGTGATCCCATTCGCCGTAACCATGTGGGTCCCTTGCAATGTCCGATCACTGATTATCCATTAGCCGAGATATGATATAATTAGGTTACACGTTAATCGATTTTAATTTCTGATTAAAGTTAATGGTATTCTTAAAAAAAAATAGTTCCAAATGATAGTAGAATCTAAATGTAGATATGGGTATACATTAGATTATTAAATAGTGTTCTTCGCTTTTTGCCGCCATATTCAAGAAGGAAAGTGACACATGTAATCTCCATTTTAATTATAATAGTCCACAGTCGACCCACAGTCGTTGAATATACAACACCTATTTCTTCAGTTTGCATACACAATCATAAGTTCTACTTCGAAGTGGGTTGTCAGCATTTCTCTTATTTCAATATTATTGAACGTAAATACTAATGGTCTACTGTTATGAACAACTAGGCAGCGGTTTATTTACACAAATACCGATATATTGTTAACTAGAATTTTGAAAGCTACTCTAAACCCCAATTCTAAAAAAAAAGAAATTGGTATAGTAATTGGCTTTTTAACCTATTTAAATTTTGATTCAATGTTGTTCGTTATTTATCACTTGAATCACTCATTGACAACTAATCTTGTTCTACAGTTACAACCGAGAACTAAAAAATGTGAACGACACATCCGAGGATAAATCCGAACCGGATGACACCGGAAGTGGCGTACCCCCGGACAAAGTCACCGATACAGGTCTTGCCAACCACGGCTACCACGAAGAGGTGGACGGAGGGGTCAAAGGTGGTGATGTGTACATTCAAGTGGAGATGGAGGGGGAGGGGCGAGCGGAAGGCGAAGGAGGACGAGTGGCAGGATGTGAGGTCAGTATACCGGAAATCCACACTCCCGATGAGGCCTCCACGTCGCAGGACTCCGCTGTGAACTCTGGTGGAAGCGACAGCTCCCCGGAACATAAAAAGAACGGCATTTGGGTGATATCAGACGGTTACCTCAATCAGTCAGTTAGAGAATCATCCCCAGTGAGGAAGTTTTCAGACGTGGGTCCACTAAGACCCGAAACCAACCATCAGGGGATACGGAGAACTGTGAGCCACGAATACCAAGCAGGGGATTACTTTCAGCGCAATCTTAAACTGAAGGACAACCGGGTGAAGTCTACGCTACGCAGACATGCCTTGTCCGGATACCAGTCGCATGTACCTGTCGAATACCTGGACGAGTGTACAATCGAGTCATTGTCAAAGGAGGACCTACTAATCCTGTGGAAGAAGTCGGAGATCGAGCTCCAGACCCGGCTGCATGAGGTTCAGGCCAGGAACAAGACCATGGTCAGAGCCATTGATTGCCTCATCAAGAGTCAGACAGAAGGCGTGGGTGAAGAGGTCTGAAGAATTACATTACCATATCTAACCGTAGTTCTGCCGCCTGCACTCGGCAGAGACAAACCGGAAGTCCGGTTACTCCCACAGATGGCGCTTGTCCAGAAGAGGTCACGTGGGAAGGTTTCATTATATGTATACACTCTATGATGTGTTATTTTTCCCAATTGATTTACTAACGGAGTTTGAGATTAAATCTTAAAACTAAGTCTTGAAATATCGTAGATTTCAGGGAATGTTGTGTTGTTTGTTTGAGTTATTTTGCTCTTACTATTTGTAAATTGGTAACCTTCTTGTTCAATATGTACATACTTTATTTTTCAAGTAATTCTTAGGATTTAGTGATTATCTATGTATATATGGTCTGAGAATCAAACATTATCGACATGCAATGCAATAACCAAATTTGCTTCCTTTCATAATTCAAGTTAATTGTCCCTTTGTTTGGTACGAATATGCATTAATACCGATGTCGAATGCTTGAGCAATGAGAGGGGCGGGTGTACTACAACACTTGACCCTGAGATTACGAAACGTTTCAGTACAATTTCATGCTTGAGATTGCATATGATGATTTGTGAACAAAACCTTGAGTTGAGCATGAAATCGTAGTCAATAAAGTTTCGTAATGTCGGGGCTATTTCTTGTTAATAAATTGTAAATGTACTTAGCTCATTTGGATTATGAGGAATATTAATTAGTGCATTTGAAATAAGAAAATAATCATAGTTTAAATGCGGAGTACCACAAGTGTGATTTATTATAATTTGCCTCATAGTATCACAAATGTATATAAATCAATGTAAACCTTACTACCAATTAACAACATTGTCTATTTCAGGAATAGCGAACATGTATATATCACATTGTATTGTAGGAGTTTTAATATTCCGATGTGACATATTAAGACACCGCCATCGTTTGTCTGACAATCGCAGATCGTGTTGTCGTTAACCTATGCATTACACACCGTGATTATACAACAGACAACTGTAGTCACATATGCCTGTGTTATTATATAGAGCAGTGATAGTTTGGTTAATCCAACATGTCAAAGGTCAAACTACATCGTGTGTAACTAATATCATGCCATTCCACGTCATTTTGTACCAGACGATGAAGCCATCTTAAAGGTATACAATCACGGTTTGTTGAAATATTTTTAACTATAGTTTTTGGAGTTCATTCTCAAATATAGTTTACCGTGAAGTGTGTACAGTTGGTATGTCTACATAAGTATATTGGGAAACAAGGTACATCTTCCGCATGCCCTACTGGTGTTCCGTGACTGTAGGCCTTTAAGAACGCTGTCTCTGTATCAGCGTACTTCGATCTGTATTCGCCAAAATTAATGTTCATGAAGTAAACTGGGTTTTCCATTTGGCAGCGCTGCTCAAGTCGTATGGATATCGGCGTGTCGCTGTTAAGACTGGTCCACATTCGCTGTCAGAGTGTCAGCAAAAATAAATTGCATGTGTCTGGGTAGGATATTGATAATCTATGCTCTCTGTTGCAATCTTTTCGACATGGTCGTTTTACATTCGATAGTCACACTACAGATACAATAGACAGGTATTTGCAATTCTAATTGCCAACTTGATTCCTCTTTATAATTGAGTTGACATTGCACGCAGAACCCAGAATACAATATTGTCTGTATAATTATGGACATGAATCATCAGGCCCAGAGATTACGAAAAATAGTTGAGTACGATTCATTCTCAAACGCAAATGGTATACTAGTATGCGAATTTGTGAACAAATGTTTTGAGTTCACCATGAGTTTGTACTCAAATTAGTATTCCCGCATAAGACAGTTACCGATCCGCAAACAGCGAACAGATACATCAAAGATATTCTAAATCGACGGCAAAGTGGTATCTCTCCTCCCAGTAATATATTAGATCCAAAAGTGCAATGCCATCACAATTTGTCACACACGCTGGTTAAGCCAGGATTCGATCATTTGTCATTTTACATCTTTATCGAAACACATATGTCAGTTGTTTTTTAGTCAGGTGAATCTATATTTGAAGCGTTATTGGACATTCACAATCCTCATAAAACATAAATCCGTATACGGAGAAGACGATCTATCCAATTATTGAAATGGCAGCGTTCATAGACAATCAACTACAGTGCATATATACAACACGCATGCTGTCCATATTGTTTTTATTTCTAAGAGACTGAGCGCATATTGCACTTCAGATTCTCAGAGATATCTTCATAGAAACGACTTTAAATGACAAGATTTCATTAGATTAAGGAGTGCCATTAGAGTTCCATTTCCAGTCTCGTGGCCATAGCAGATGGAAGTGTTTTTTTCCTAAATTGCACTGTACAAGTGCTTGTCCCATTGACAACATTTAGGAGCCTTAGTTAATCCGATCTTATGAATGGCTGACATATTGTCATTGTTGTCCTACCAATTCATATTTTGAATTTGTGATCTCGCTGTGATATTTGGTTTAACTATTTCTTGATTCAGTACAATGTATGTCAGTTAGATTCATATGAGCTATGGGTAATATGTAGTAAATAGAAATATTTATAAAGTTCAATGTACGACATAATATATCAATGAATATAAATACAGATAGATACTTAGCTCGAGATTCCTCTAGCTTTCCCTGCTGACTATAAGATACGTTGCTATGACCAGGGAAAGTCTATTATGGTCAGCAGTGAAAGCTAGAGGAATCTGTAGCTAATATAGATACTAATAATTCGTGCAAATGTGTGAGTCGCTGTTTGGGAAGATATAGTGTTGATGTAGCTGGTCTGTATTTGTCTACTATTCTTGGTAAATATTCTATTCACAAAACACCCTAATGGCAGCTGGTAGGATTGATTTGTGGTTACGTGTATACTGATTCAATGATGTTAGTTTTGTCGCTGTATAATAGAGGTAAAGCACTGTACTGCGTTGGTTAGTGGTCTATGATTGATGTCGTATAATAAGTAATAGTGATAACTTGTGCATGCAGCGCAATATTTCAGAGAGAAAAAAGCCGAATTTGAGTGTGTGTTTCTTTGTGTATTTCTTTTGGGTTTTATTTAACGTATAATCAATTACACTGTGCGTATATGATATGTACAGAAGTTAAAATTTCAAGCTCATATAAAATTGCATCCTCGTAACCCCGGCCATTATATATAAGTATGACTACACTAAACCTATTTAACAGAAGGATTAGTGTAGTCACAATGGCCGAGGTTTCGATGAAGATCAACAAGTGAAATAGTGTGATTGAATATACTATTATGAATTAAGAGAGTATGTATGCTATAAGGCATCTTTTTTTTAGTATTTTAGCAGTTGTAATATTCGTACATGTAATTAAAATAGTACGGGTGTGGTTAAACAATCAAATGACAGAGTTAACGCTGAAGGATTGTAAACTTATAATTCCAACTTAGTTAGTATGTACATCTGAACATAGAGGCACACGTTAAAGCAAATGTTTGATGTGTTCATTATTGGCTACGTACCACAAACCATTGGATCCACGTCATCGTGCAGCACAAGTCACAGAACAAAGCCAAGCCAATAAAACATGAAGCAAAAGGATATTCAACTACTTCTGAAGACATCCATGTTTACGATGACAGCACAGGCGTTTACTTAAAGTACGTCTGGGGACGGTGCATCGTTCGTACATGGATTGGAACTTTGAACCTCACACAATATAATCAAATCTAAGAATTTTCAAAGAGCATACTAATATTTCCCCGTTGTTTTGATGTTTAAGCTTTGTAGTAGCGTCAAGTCTACCGTGGTCAATTATGGAAACTGTTTTTTTTTTTTTTAATGACCCCTTTGCACATATGTCCGTTTCTATGTTGACCTGTTTGTTGTGAATGTCCATGCATTTGCCTCCCTTTGACATGTGTGTAACGTTTGCCTTTTGAATCGTGTTATGAGCAATAATTACATCATACAGGACTAGTGTAACGCATTATTAGTTATGTTTGCGGTTCAGCATTCAAAATCATCAGAAATATGTATTGATCATCATCCATGCACGATGCGAATTTGTTCCAATTAAGTTAATACTTTAGCTCCTGCAATGAAGGCTTAATTCACATAGTTATGTTTTCTAATTTGAAGGAATGCAATCACCGTATAGTTGACATCAGATAATGCACCTTCTTATTTTAAAATATGTTGAAGGCTTCCCATAATGCATTGCGTTTGAAACATTGTGAACCCGGATGTTTTCCTTTGACCTCCGATCATCACCAAGGAGCAGCCAACATGTATTTACCATCGATACGATAGCTAGCTCTGGCATGACATTACCTTGCTCAGATGTCTGAACAACAATAAAATGATACCGTAGTATACTTTTACAGGACCGTTGTCATATTTGCATAGGTTTCTTTTAACTGTAGGTTATTAAAATAGCACTGCTATAACCTGTATTGGAAAGAAAAATAAAGAAATTAAAATTCCGATCAAACTCAAAACCGAGAAAACTGTCCCTATGCAAAAGTGGCATTGGCACTGTCTAGTTCGTTGTTGATAGTTGCAGGTTTGCATGCACTTCATGATCCATAATATTAACACAATAGAATACCTAATATCTTACTTTTTGTCACCGTATTGGTTTTATGTGATTATATGTCATAACGTGTGTATATATTACATACTTGTGTGCCAATTTGAAGGTTTCATGTAAATAATATTGATTGTAGATTTGCCTGTGATTTTCCCGGTTTACTTCGGTAAGCTGATTTGTGTGTGTGTATATATGATATGGACTGTAGGAATATACGACAATTATAAATAAATACCCAAAACCTACCTTCATGAACCGAATTATTATTTATTCATTTGAATATAAAATGGCACGTATGCTGGGTTTTGAAGCCGCTTTCAAGATTATTTCACTTATAAATAACATGGCTTAGCAGTTCGGGACAAGATGAAACCACCAACATCCGTAGCGCTGAATGTTGCAGTAAACCTACGAGCACCTGCTGATTCTGACAGGCTTTAAATTGATGACCAAACTTTATTTGCTGTTCGAAGCGCCCATATACTAGTATCTACCATCAACAAATGGATGCACCTATAGTACACACTACAGATATCACAAAGCATATACGAGTAGCATACACACAATTACAATGAATTGCAGATACAACTATTTGAAACATGTTTACGTAAAATACCAGTTGTGTGTTACTTCTCAAGCCAACAATGCAAGTATGTGCATTCGCATGCCGTACCTTAAAATATAGATGCAGAATGGACAAGACTGTGTATAACAGTGTGATGCTCATCACTTCACATGTTACACTGACAACGCCTCGGACATCCCGATACACCAACAGCGTATTTGTCAAAGGTTCCATTAACGCCAAAACCATGCATCCAAATGTCCCCCATCAAGCGCCTAGTCCAATTTTATCCATGGCTTCGCGAACGGATATAATAGTGTCTTCACTGTCGTTGCCTTCGCAGTGATTAGCACTTGGTTTGGGGAGTCACGTGACCTCCTGTACAATACTCTGTTTGAAGAGGGAGATTTGGACCTTGAACTGTCATGATATAGTCCACTGACGGTACTGCATAACAGTACCGAAGAGTAACTCTGACATGAATACTACGGTATCGATGCCCGGTTGTGTCTGTGTACCTTTAAGTCACAGCACCAAAATGTTGATGTCAGTGGACCTTTAATGGCATTCTCAGTATGATACAAGATTGGTTGGTTGGTTGATTTGGGGTTTAAGGTCACTTTCTAGAATATTTCACTAATATCATGACTTGCATGCATATGCACTGCTTGACTAGTCTGGATTTCCACCAG
>JAUTBX010198705.1:0-21497 GCA_032361465.1 Lepetodrilus tevnianus
AATCCTGAAACTGTAATCCTGAAACTGCAATCCTGATATTAGCGATATTAGACTCCATGTTATAACTATTAGCAAAACGTCCAGTCCTTTATCAACTACAAATGAAGGTTGTAATTTCCTGTCAAGGTTATATTGAGCCTGTAATCAGATGCTATTAAACCCAAATGCAAAATTAGCACCTCATTTTCATTGTGGAGATAATTGGATTTTTATTAGGATGTTAATAGTCTGGCTGGGGTGTTTTGTCGTAAATTGCACTGGCCATGGTCTGGTGGTAAACTAGGAAACCTGAACTAATAATCCCATTCAGAGATAGATTACCATTTTAATTATTTTGTTTTCCATTTTCTGTGAGTAGACCCAGGCTATATTCCCTGACTGATCCAGAGATAAAATTAATTTATATTGTCGTATTTAGATCATGCTCGATTTCTTACCTAGTAGTGTATTTTCATATTTTCTATTCTCTGTGACACAACAAATATAATTAACTCGATATATATTGTATTATTTTCATATAATATAATTATTGTATTGATCATATTCTATTACTTGGCTATTATGAGTAATGTATCTTCATATATATTTTAATATTTTCATATACTAGTATGTTGTACTTAACCATTTGGAACAACAGACAAATATGAGAATATACAACAATTTCCAACTCAGTTAACATTGTTATGATAGGATCTTTTCACATGATAACATTACCATAGTTACATGGAGATCTCCCCAGACGATTCTCTTAAGTAGCATGTCTCATGTATAAAGTCCAGTGAGTGACCAGGATTATTAGTGCCCCTAAAGCTTCCCCTAAAGCTTCCCCTAAAGCCGCCCTCTAGGCTCTCGGTATTATATTGATAAGACAATACTACTCATCGATAATGGGCAATATTACACTCGTACTAGATGACTACAACCATAACACAAACTGTAATACCAATGTGTCTGCGAACTCGCGAAAAGATAATATTCGTTCGCCGAGAACATAATAAATAAATACTGAGTCAGTTCATCAAAACAATAAACTGAGCTTAAAATAACTTTTAACACTGCTGAGTTGTTTTAAGACATCCTATCTCGAAATGATAGTTGTGAGATTAGTGATGTCTGTAAATAGATAGAGTGACTTCAACAATCACAGCATTGTCTCCCTTGGCCCCCCGGGGGAGCTAAACAGTGCGGCTGGCTCTCAAGTCTCAGATGTTAACCTGCGGAATGTCCGCGTCTTCTCACAGCATCTCGTGTTTGTTTTAATCTGCCGGTTACCGCATACGTCTTCTCCGTCGCATGCCGCGTCGGCGTGTTTTGTCACGTTGATTTCGCCCCGACGGTTTCCTCCCGAAACAAGCGTCTCTCTGTCAGACTTTTCCTGATTCCACGGACGCAGGGAGTCGCAGCGGATTCTCCACATTGCCTCTCGCTTCCTCATACCGACCTCCGTAGTCATGTTTTACTTGTGGTTAAAGCACTGCCTGTTTAATCCACCGTTGGTGTTTGCTCCTCAAAATGTGTCATATTCATGCCGGTTTCCCTGAATGCTGTACATATTTACTTACAGTAATTTTTGCAGCATTTCTGCAACCCTCCCTCCCTTGTTTTTTAAATAAAAATCACTGTTGACGTTTTCCACCATAACTGTTACCATCACTGAAATATAATAATAATCTAGTCTTAAATATTGGTATTCCCAGCTACGCACATTTTACTCAGGGGCCTCATTCCAAACAGCAAAGTTGACTTGGGTAAATTTGCTTTATAGATTTCCGCTGTAACGCTAGCGAACACACATAGCATGAGACGTCGAAACTCTGCTTACGTAGTATTTTTTCAATTAAATACCTGGGCTGTAGCAAGCAAACACGGCAGGTCAAGCTTATCTTCTTTCCCCGATAGAGAGAGCGAACCTGCTCCGAGATTAAAACCTCCATTTCTACATGGTAGTGAGGTGGTAGTGGCAGTCTATAGATCAGCCCAGGCTATCGCACCTTCTACCTTATTCATCAATTACCCTGTGTGCTCCGGTTGACAGAAGGGGCTACTCCCTTAGGCCAGAAAGGCAGGAATTAGCTCCGCTGCATATTTGGGGCTATTGACAATCAAGCAAACCTCACCCCAGGCTGAATAGCAGGACACGTTCTTGCATTGGAGGTGGACGGACGGAAGAACACGCGAGTGTTATAACAGTAAGCCACGGGAGGAGGTTGTGTGACTGAATGCAGTGTGGCTAACTAAATGCACTCTGGCTAAACACCAGTGTGGCCAAATACCAGTGTGACTAAACACCAGTGTGCTGAACACCAGTGTGACTAAACACCAGTGTGACTAAATACTAGTGTGACTACACACCAGTGTGACTAAACACCAGTGTGGCTAAATACCAGTGTGACTACACACCAGTGTGACTAAATACCAGTGTGGCTGAACACCAATGTGGCTGAACACTGGTGTGGCTAAACTCAAGATTGTAATCTTATTCAGGTATTGTGTCACACAAACACTAGACTTTTAATCGCTGACGTAACGTGAAAAGAGAGAGAGAGAGAGATAGACACTATCGATGATTACATTCTGTGGGGGTACGTCCTGTCCTCACTGTTAGCCAGGGTACAGAGAGTCACTGGATGTGGAGGCGTGAGGCTGGGGTACAACCACAGACTATCGGGAAACCCGCATGTTATTGTTGTTGGACTCGAGAAGTTTTAGGAGTTGCGATTTCACCTCTGGTGTGATCACGTGCAGCTAGGAAGAGTCCATCCTTCTCAGTCACACTTTTCTGTGTCAACGGAACGGTTCACTGGAGACGTCGATGTCGGGATAATACCTGTCATCAATACAAGAAAAGGTGTCTGTGTTTCAGTGAGAAGAAGAAGATCTTTGAATTGGAGTTGGTATCTTAGCTACGATATTGAACCAGAGCTGTACCTGTGACTGGATCGACTACTGACACAGTGTGTCCGTGTTAAACTGGAGTGGAGAGTATACAAACTACTCCTCTTTGTTATTGGTAGGCTCCACATCGATGAGAGTTTTGTTTGGTCGTCTGCCAGTGGTTTGCTTCGCAGTTGTGTCTGCATGTCATCCGCATCGACATTTGACGTAAGTTTTTTTAATCCGGCCGAGTCGGGAATGCTGCACAGATAAATTCCTTCACAGTTCACGTGTGGCTGTTCACAGACTTCCTCGTCGCTCTGTCATTCGGGATCATTAGCAGACACAGGACTCGAGCAGACGGCGATCAAAAGTTTTGACATGTTTACCCAATATGACATAACTAGCATGTTGTGTTTCTTCAACCCATGATCTAGTGAGCCCGCAGCATTCTTTTCTTCAATCATAAACGATTTTTGCAGGCAGATCTTAATCCAGAAGTAATCAAAAAGTCTTGACATGTTTCAGCGAGAGATTGCTGTGACCTTAAACTTGTACGTTTCTCTATCGCTGCCTCGGAGAGTCGGTTAACCCTGACACCACTGTGCTCGTGAATCGGTCGGACATAAACCTGTAACTTTAATGGATATACAGAGCTATAATTATTCACCCTGTGTCATCTGCAATTAGCCCAGTGGTACACATTTGACATTTCCTAGATTAAGGAAAAACACTTAGGCGTGAAAGTTGAAAACCCATTGAACCCATGTTCGAGTGTAAAAGTGTAGGTGATTAGTCCCATGGTGTGAATTGGTGCCATACTGTATCGCTACGCAAATTTGATTGGCAGGAATTTGCACAGAGATTAGGTCAGTGGAGCCACCCCTGGGCGGGATATACACAACACTCATCATCAAGTGAGGCTTTTTATTGCACGAACAAAAGGATCATTATTAAAGCACCCGGGCCCAGATTAAAATGCTGGCAAGTCCGTTACTCTGACCTGTCCGTACAGCTGGTGGGCATGGATGGATTAGTGTCCAGACCTGTAGAATGACCACAGGCTTTCCTTGGACTTTCGCTTGTCACTTTTGATGAACTGGCTCGTGTCGCACGGGGCGACTTTCTAACGACTCGGATCATCAACGGGACAGGAGCAGATCTGTAACAGACCCGTGGACAGGAGATCGTTCTTCATGACCATGCACCGGTCCATGGATACCATTTAATACAGATTGTCTGTAAATATTGATTTTCCCCATTGGATGCACAATTCCTATTTTTCATATTTTATTTGCTAGATCAGCACCAACATTATCTGGAAATGTATTACATCTGCGCGAGAACACAGGAATACCGAAGCATATTCGTCACGAAATTCCATTTCAATTGTTTATTTTACTTGGGACCCGAAATATGAAGCAAGTATTGACTTCAACATCGAGTGATTTTTAGAACCGATACCTAGGATACCTGGTGGATACCCGGTGGATACCAAGGATACCAATGGATCTGGACAGGATGGCGGTGTGCGTACGAAGTAACAGTTACAACATGAAGCGGGAGAGGTTTTGCCCTCCTGTAAATCCAGCCACATCCATCTACAGTAGTTGTATGAACCTGGCCCAAGTTGTAAGTATTCCTGTTCCCCTACCGTCAGAATATTGCACTCAGAAATTAAGGTTGCGATTGTTTGCGAGCGGTATGAATCTAAGAGCTTTATTGTCGGGTATCATGGTTGTGTGCAGTGTGGACAAGTTTCTTTTTGTCCAAAAGTTGATGGTTTATGTAAAAGGTTGACAAAGTACCCAGAGTTGAAATCTGTCATATGGAACTCTAATGTTTTGGGGGCTATGTACCGATAATCTCTATCGTAATCTTTGTTAGGTTACTTCTTGGAAACACTAGTCACATATGGGAGAAAGATTCCTGCTGTGACGTAAAACTCACTCTTGCAAATACATACTGTCAAGCACAAACTCTATACCTAACTTGTGTAATTACGGTAACCATCATGAATTTACATTTTTGGGACTGAATTTTAACAGGAAAGAACATGTGTCTGTGACCTCAGATTATTGAGGTGGGGAATCAATATGACCGCAATATTTTATCTTTCTGACATCCGGAACATACTATTTGTACAACGTTACATTAACCAAGTATATTTTCCTGTTTAGAAAATCAGATAACTCTGCTTATCCCTGGAGGGGGATTAATGACATCAATCACGTATGAAGAGGGGCAGTAACATGACATCTTGGACTTCGGACATTGAGACGTCCATTAGTAATGGCTTAGACACAGATGTATTTCATTTTCTCAGATCATGTTAAACTTGACTAAAAACAGGGCATGCGTATACGTCCCCCCCGACTTTGAAATTGGAACTGGGTTGACAAGAGCGAAGGTCTGATCTGACTCACGAAGCGGTCATGTGAACACTGATTGGAGTATAGATCCTGAATGTTATATATACAAATTAGGTTCTTTGTTAGCTCGCGGTCACATTGACGAAAAAAATAATTATTTTCGTGTTTAGCTTCATCATCGTTCCACGTTTCTTCTCTGTAGTCGTTGTCTTTGATGTTGTGTGAATGCTGATCAGAGTGTAGACCCTGAATGCTATACGATATACAATGTCACCTCACGGTCACATTGACAAAAAATAACGTTTTCGTGTTTAGCTTCATCATTGTTCCACGTTTCTCCTCCGTAGTCCTCTGTTCTTTCATCATACGTACAGTCCAGTAGATAGGTATATATAGATGTACGTATTGAATGCCACCTCCCATACTTCACCAACACTCTGTCCATTCATTGTAGATACATATATTTGCAGTGTGACATTCTCTATCAATCCATAGTCTATTTTCAACTCGGCATTCTATTAAATCTTTATGGATGTTTTCTATTTCCCTGTTGAGATTTTACATTCACATATTTGTTTCCGTTCCCAGTGTAAACATAATACCAATGACTCTGTATTCATTTTCCATGGATGTATTCTATTCTGTTGTTGCAAAGATGTGAATGCCCCAGATGCTTATCTATATATAGAGTTTGTGTCACGACTCACTGGTACATTTCAGTTATGCCTCTGCACAAATACCTAACATACCTATGGACATGAGTATTGATTCATATTTTAAACTCGTATCGACGTTATTGTCGTAATATTTGTAAACATGCTTACATAAGATCTTGTGTAAATATATACATCCTGTCTGACGAGATGACCGACTTAAAAGTTATCACTCGGCGAACTTTAATGTAAACTTCAATTTATTTCACATCATATTTCTATTACGATACTTACTTCTAAAACACACTTTTACCGCTTTGACGTAAAGCAATACTTCACTGACTCACTCTAAAACACACTCGAATAGTCCTGCAATTCCCCCAGATACAACTGTTCAATATAGTTGTTGTAAGTTAGCTTATACACACAAATGTTTGACTTTATGTATCGTGTATCTGGTATTGTGAATATCGTCAATAGGTAGTGTGGGTGTACATCGTGACATTGTCACATTGCTAATATAAAGGTACATGTATATATTTAGTATGTAAAAAAACAATAAGGAGTCTTTACGTTTCCTGTCATTTATCACAAGCACGACTAAGAGACGGCAAGACACAAGCTGGCTGTCACACTCCAGTGCAATACGAGTTCTGTGTCGCCTAAAAATACCCCGTCTTACGTGTGGACAAACATTTGATGATGATGGTCACATCACAACCTGGGAAAAAGTCACCGAGTCGCCTTCAAGTCGCCGTAGATCCTCGGTGTGCAGGCTGGGTTGTTTCAAAGTCAGCGTGACTTCGTGTTTATCAACTTCAGGCCAGTTTGTTGTCACAGGGTGAAATACGAGTGACAATTACAGGTTGCTTTCCATGTTTGTTTTGAATGGTTGACCGTAATGTTGTGAAGTTTGTTGTTTACATATTAAACAATAACAATAATATTAATAATAATAACAATGGAAATAATAATACTAGCAGGTATGAGGTAATAATAGCAAAGTTCTTGTGTTCATCTGATGAATTAACATCAGCAATGGTAAAAACATGCAATAAGGCATTTATTTAATTTTATTTATTATATTTTTTTATGTTTATATCCTATAAACACATTTATATTACATATTATGATAAGTATTGTCTCTAGACATATTCAATGAAACAATTGCCTAATTTCAAATTTAAACAAACTAAAATTACTAAAATCACTAAGCAGTTTGCATTTCTCAAAAAATAAACTTTGTCACAATATTGTTAACTGACAACTGCATCACAGGAAAGCAAGCCCAGTTATAAACTTGAGTTTTAAACTCATCTTTTCTTGATTTTATTTTTCTCAAGAAATCCGACACTGGTGTGAGTGAGTCATCTGACGAAGGAGACAGGTATTCAGAGTATCTCGTAAAATTTCCCCAACCGGATCATCCTTACTGCATGTTATCACGGATTCATGAAGCGTAAACTTATTTGTAAAATCTGTGAAGTGTGACAATGTCAATGTTGTGCCTCTAACCAATAAGGACCATGGTAGCTCTAGGCTTATCTCTCAGCTTTCTGGTACAGTTTCAGTGATAAGTAATGCACTCAGTGAATCGTGTCACTGTACTGTACTATGTATAGCATTAGTTGAATACTGTACTATGTATAGCATTAGTTGAATACTGTACTATGTATAGCATTAGTTGAATACTGTATTTGTCTGTGAAATACGTGATTTTTGTTTTATGAATTATTTTTCTCTGTAATTCTATGGTTCTCATGAAGTATGTACTGATAATTACTTTTTAATATTCTGATGGATAAAATCCATGGTTTATGGGGCTATAATTTGTTGGTATTCATACATTCCGGTACGCTATATAAGGTATGACCTGTCATATATTAGGTTAATACCTCGATCATCTTCCGACAGCGTCATAAGACCAAATTATATATTAGTGTCTTAAACAGGATCAAGCCTTCTTAGGGTTGTCTAAATTTATCAATTGGTTTGCAATTTGAAGATCATGCTATTGTCAATGTAGGTGTATTTTTTCAATAGTGAATATGAAGGAATATCATGTTGTATGGTTTTACGCCGAGAATGGTGGGGATTATCGTTCATGATTTGGGTCAACATTTGTAAAGACATGTATTTCTCTATTTACATCAAGCATGACCAAAGAAGTAGGCGTTATGCATCGCTGAACCCACTAACTGGGTGGCGAATATAATGTTTTTGTCAATATTTATTGATAATTGCGTTGCATTGTGTTGACAATTATCAACCCCTTGATTCTGTATCAATAACCATCTAATCCTTTTATAGTTTAAGAAAGGAAAAACGGAATAGAAAATTCAATATTGATATTATACCAGTAAACCATTGATTTCATTAATGAAAGTAATTACTTTGTGTATTTAGACCAGTATCAGAGAACACGATGTAGAAAACATGCCAATGATGGATAAGTTAGTTATGTTAACCCTCTCCATGCTGGAGACAACTGAAGATGCCCTATGGATCAGTGTCTGTGCCTAATCAAGGGAACTCCTGATGACATAGCAATTCAACTGTCAACCCCCCATCCTCCTTCGATATTGGATATTTAAGTTGACCAGCTGTAGATGACATGACGACACAATCTCCAACACAATCACCAACACAATCATTGACACAATCATCGTGGCACTGGATTATTGACTCGCTTTCAATTCCGACATTTCTCCGAAAGTGCATCCACGGATCAGGATAGGTGTTTCTGTGTGCTGCAGTCCTTATCACCGTCTAGAATATAAATGATCCCTTTGTCCAATATTTACTGATCTCCGCTGTGGGCCTTCACTGCAACTACTGTAATGTACTTGTAATCCAATCGGCTTCTCTACACCTACAAATACCTCAAGGTGGCACAGACATTAAACATTTATCAGGGTGATGTCGTGTCGTTCTCTTCTTTTCTGTGGTAAATGAAAAATAGGATGTAATTTATTTCCTTTCCTATTTTTGTATGTGTGTGTGTGTCCATTTTACGAATGCAATGGAGATCTGTTCTATGAAGAAAACGTTGGAAATAATTAATTTTTACTTTTCATCATAAATATTACGAAATATGGAATAAATAAATTTAATGCTTTAACTTGATTTGAGATGCGAAAAGCATTTAAATTTCTTAGTTGCTCTTATTCATATCAAGAAAGAAAGTATTTTGTCTTTATTCATTTGAATAAATACCATTAATACTGAGAACAAGTCTTGACAAAACAGGACGCAACACGTAGAACATTTATCTATGCAAATTTCAAATGGCTGCCATTTCCAGAATCGGTTTAAACTTTTTCTAATGGAATAGTTTTCTTTTGAAATTTACAAATACAATATTTATACAGATAATTAAGTAGCTGATCATCTGTTTGTACTTCTGGGAGCAAACACTGTTGAGGTAAGAAAGGGTTCTGTACAAACAGCTACGTAGGTCGAGAATCCAGAGTTTCTTTTAAGCGCAGGGCAGAGAGTACACCGAGCATGCTGGGAAGATTAGCAAATCCAATTTATGTGTAGCGAGAGTTTTAACTGAAATAGCGGGCATAAATGGAATGTAGCTGCACAAAGAGACATGAAATAAATTTATTTTCAATAATACGAAGTATTGATTATTCATGAACGCTTACCAAACTTGTTTGAAAAAAGATATATTACATTTTCAGATTATTTTTTTTAACAATGCCTTATAAATTTTCCAGCAGAGATTCAATTACAATGGAAAGTACCGTAGGCACTGTGTCAATAATGTAAATTTATTCAATTTGTCCTTAATTCAAAAAAACAACATTTCCTTATAAAATGTACATCTTTTAACTGCTAGTTTACAATCATATTGAGAAACTTTCAACATATATAATAGACTGCACTAAAATTTGGTACAAATATTACAAATAGTTTACTATTCAGTATAGCAGCTCTTGTTTTAATTGTCTTCATTTTTGACATTTTCTTTTCAATTAATGTCTCCATTATTATGGGAATAATCTCGGCTGTCAATCACAGTCTATTTGATTGACATTTCCGTAACATTTAGAGTATGCCTGCTTTTGTTATCGGAGGTAACGGATACTGTTTATCTGCATTTATCCACGTTATCCACATACAATTTACTCCAGAATAAACTCTGAAATCCAGCGACATGTCTTAAGGGATTTGTCAGCTTACCTTCAGCAGCTTTCAAACAACGACATTGTATGGAATGCATTATTTAACAGCGGTTACTACGTGTCTGAAATAAAGACAGCACACTCGAACGTGCGATCAGCATAAATACCCATAAGAAAAGAAAAACATGACATAAGACAATGTATATTGTTCTTTCTGTATATTATTTATTACATTCTTTATTCATATGTGTATGCTTGAAATGTGTGGTAGGGTATGCTTGAAATATATGGTATTGACAGCTGAAAGAATAAAAGGATTTCTGAAATGTTAGTGTGTAGTCGATAGTATATGTTTTATTCAAATATTGCATTAATTCATTTTGTAGTTGTTTGCATGTGGTTTTGGCAGTGATATTTTTATGTTTTATTGTTTCAACTGTCTAAACATACATAGAACTAATAGATCTATAGTAGTGGAAGTATTAAGTTGTAGGTTACTTAAGTTAAGGTCAGGTGCACGAACAAGTACAATAGAAAAGCCTGCCTTATCAAAAGGTTGATCAAGATTAACAAAATGAGATATTTTGTAACTACCGGTAAATAGGTCTCAGTTCCCTAAATTTGTTTATTTTTTTACACATGTTTTATTGATATTTTGTATGTTGATTCACATTAGATTTATGGTTCACTTTAGGCTTCCAAATAATGGAGTAAAAGTTAAACTAAATTTTCACTATTGGTAGTCTTACAATATTTTAGAACCTCCATCATCATGCACTTTAGGCACTATTTGCTTGAAGAGTTAATAGAATCATATACGTAGGTTTTGCACATCAGGGTGAACACTTGTTTCACTGAAATCATGCCATATTATCACGTTATATTTGCTAGAATCTAAACAGATCTTAATCTCTGCACATAGAACGTGTCTGGCATTTCACATTACTCCTCCATTCACATTTTATCAGCATTCTGATCTCGTTCAGCGTGGATTTGGACGATCTCCAACAGTTTTATGGATGAAGAGTTACAGTCTCGCCTTCAGAGAATATCCACTGATGCAGCTTTACCCAATATACGGATCATTTTCATCCTTAATGTTCGATATATCCCCAGGTGGGGGTGTTGTATATACAGATCAGTTATCCACATCAGTTATCCACATCAGTTATCCACATCAGTTATCCACATCCAACTGCAAGAGAACACCCAAAGGAATTTATAGACTATACCCGGGTTTCATTGGCAATTCAAGTGACATCGTACATAGGGCTTGCTGAGAGCCGACATACAGAATATATTGATCATATATTAGTAATATCTTGATATTTATTGCATCTTTGATCCTTTAGCTTTTAGTTGCCGCCTGTTGTTAAGATAAATTATATGACCAACACCCTTCATAATTGTACACAATAAATATGATATCAATGGATGATATACAATTTGTATAACAAAAAGTGTAATTGATAGGTCTGTGACTTGGCAAGTCATTTACATGCATCACAGATTTGTATGTAAACGTCTCTGTGTGAACCACCTTAAAACACATTTTATGTTCAGTTTATCGTGTAGAAATTATTTTGACATGATATCGCATCAAAATAAAGATATATGGTCATAAATGTATGTTAATTAAAATGCAGCTTACTGTATGTGAAATCTATCTTTGCGTGGTACGGTATATCAGTGCGGAATGCTATGTTGTGAATGCGTGTGTTCACTGTGAATGTATTGAACGTTGACGGTAGTAGATACTTCGTGGTTATGAGGAATGTCTGGTTGTAGTTACCCGATAATCCCTATGGAATTACTTTGTCTAGAACAGGTGCCCTAGATATTCCATAGATAGCCTTCATAAACAATACCATTACTAAAAGCTTTCACACTTAAAATGATATAATTACGCCAAAGTTTACTATTTTTTCCCAAACAAATCTGAACTAAAAAAATATTAACCCTTTCCCTGCTGGATTAAGCACAGTATTGCTCTTTAGGGCATCTCCAGTTGTCTACATCATGGAGAGAGTTAAATGTTTTAAATTGTATTTTCATATTTTCGGGCAATGACCCGAAGGAGTATTTCTACAGAATAATTTGGTCGTGCATGTTAAAGATTCCTGCTGCTATGTAAAACAAAATCTCACTCACTCAGACACTCTACAACCTTTCTTTGCTATTTATTTCACTAAATGGCATTTAACTTGACAGTTCTAGGGTTCAAACAAGGAAATTCTAACTATAATCTTAGAATGTATCAAGAATGATACTATAAACAAGCAATAAATGTAAGGACATTATCTCTATGTTCGGTCCTCATAAAACTGCCACGTCTTTGTGATTGTGTCCTCATTTGACAAAGTACTAACTCAGAATCGTGTATGTACTGGTATCTACAGTAGACACTACAAGGGGGTTGCGACCTGGTCTACCATGGGTCACGGCAGGTCACAGCAGGTCACGGTAATGTGTACCTGGAGAGAAATTTGGCAATGTCACGAAGGAACGTTGACTATCTGTAACACACCCACCGTGTGGCGACCAATTGTAATCTTCATGCCTGATCTGAAAACTTTCTTTGTAATCAGGTGTTTTATTGCGTTAATGGAAGTTTGCCACAACAAGACCTTAGTTTTGTTTTCTTGTGGTACTAGGTACTTGGACATTCATGTTACAAATGTTACAAATACCAATAATGTTCAAGAATCAATTAGAGAAGATTAGTTTGAGATTACCCATATATATGGGTGTGGGTACCCCCAAATAAGGGTCAATATCTCAGCCCGCACCAGTTTGCCGCAATGTCATCATTGGTTTTCATAGGACTGGAGGAAAATTTTGATATATGATAGACAATCAGTGTTCGAAATTACTGCTGGCCCGCTGGCCGGGCCATTCCTCACAATGCTAAAGGTATCATAAGGGCCAGTAGGAATTCATGTTTTTTGTAAACATTTGTTATTTGTATCATTATTCGGGCCAGTAGGTTTTCAGCGGTAATTTCTAACACTGTAGACAATGTTGTAATTCCGGTTGCACCCATTTCAAAAGTATGGGTCTCAGCTGCTCTACTAGTATAAGAGACTTTTTATATGGGTATTGTGAGGATAATACTAATAATAATGGCCATTTATACCTCACCATATCCACCCACATGCATACCTATATAAACATTTAACGTATCTTATGGTCAGCATGGAAGGCTACATGAATCTTGAGCTATTAGAGAAGATATGTATCTTTTGAATATTCATACAAGGAAGTAGAAAGAAGGCGTTTTTGATAGCCCCATTTTTCAGCCCACTCTTGCAACTAAAATAGCAACTACTATGACTTTGGGCTGTACTTTGAACTACATGTACTATCCACTGTTCACTGTAACTAGATTCATGTATCTAGATCAGTGCATGATGATGATGATGACATGGTAGAGTAACTTTTGGAGGCAGAGCCCTTGGGCATTAATAACCTACATCTATATATCTTTGTCTTTGTTATTATCCAGCATAATTTACAACTTATGGGAAGTATGAATATGGCACAGTATTATTTGTCACGCAGATATGGTTATGACAGGTTTTGACAGTAAATATGATATATTTAAACATTTTATTGTCATGACCAGCTGATACTCTGAAGATGACAATGCAGATTGTCTGCATGCCTTTGAACCTTTTTGCTTTTTCTAAAAATTCAATTGCAATTAAAAAGTTTGGGGTGGGTGGGGGTGAAATTTATATATTAGATTACGATACTATTATTTGAGTACAATAAATAAATAATATATTCATTAGTGGAAAAATGTAAACACTACTGCAAGTTTTCCCATCTAAAATCAATAATTAATTTGAAATGAATCTCACAATGTACAATAGGGACACCATACATGCAATTCTTCTTCTGTAAAGAAAACATGATAAGTATTGGTCTGCATTATGTAATAGTATTGTAACTGTTATGTGACAATGCCAGTTATTTTAGAAACATACCTTTCATATCCAGAAGCATATTCATAATGTTGTTCCTTTCTTTCTTAAAGCTTGAATAGATGTTGAAGTTGTTCCTATAAATCCATTACAAAGCTTTAGCCCACTGCAACCTTCATAGCTGTCTAAACATGACATATACATGTAATAGTGAAAGCATGCCTTGACAGCAGCTGTCAACAAGTCTGTGAAATGTACATGGAAAGCATGCCACTCATGCCAATGTTTTCCTGCTGAAACAGAAACTTGTATGTGTCTTCACTCTTCATGTGAACATATTGCTAGAAATCAGCTGACTTCAGTTTTATTATTGACAGTTAAGATTGTTTAAGTTAAAATATGTATGCAGCTGAATCAGTTATTGAAATATTCCGTGTATCTGTGAGTTGCTAAATTGCATTTCTGTGTTTGTCCTTGGTCATTGAATGGCTAATTCAATGATTAATTCATGGAGAATGACATAATGAATATTTCTACTCTGCAATCTCTGATTTCATCTGAACTATTATTATTATTATTATTATTATTATTATTAATATTATTATTAAATATTAAACATCAACATTATTATTATTATTATTATTACTTTAGTAGTAGTATTATTATTACTACAATTGTTATTGAATTATCATTTATACTACTATTACTTCAATGTTATTAGTATATATTTTTATTTTTAAGTATTAAATATTTAAAATCAACAATATTATTATTATTATTATTATTATTATTATTATTATTATTATTATTATTAATATTATTATTACCATCATCATCATCATCACCACTGTCCAATGTTTGCCCTACTACTACTTCCTGCCCATGCTATCAGACACAATCAGGATCATGTTGCAGCCTCATCATACTGTCCTCAGAGTGTTCACAGCAGATAAGATGACATGGTGTCTGAAGTGCTAACAGACTCCTGAGTCAACTCAGCACTCGGTAAATACACTGCTTGTACATAGCAGCCAGACTGGCAGATCCGGCCTGTTAATTGACATAGGTGAAATTGACATTGCTGGTAGATTTCACCTGTACTGGGACCATTTGAAATTGACATTGCTCTGTTTAATTACCGTTCATTGAATGAAGTGACCAGTGTAGGAAAGGTGTTCGGAATATTAGTTGCACCAGATTGGAGTGTGATTTTTTAAGGATGTGCCGAGAATACCCAGGGATTTATAGAACTGCAAGCATCTTTTGAAGGAAAACAGTGTTTCAGCTTTTGCAGAACCTCAACAAGACATTTTCTAATAGGATGTGGCTAATCGAAGCGGAGATTCATAGACTTTGAAGCATCCTTTGAAGGAAAACAGTGTTTTACAGAACCTCAATGAGATATTTTCTCATAAAAAGCATGTTTTCTGTTGTTATTTATTGGCTGAGAAAGGACTAGATCTGTATTGTGAACCAGTGGACCCATTGGATGGGGAGAACTTATTTGATTGACTGCAATGTACGACAGTCCAGTGAGTTATATTTTGTCTGAGAAAGGACTAGATCTGTATTGTGAACTTCAGTGGACCCATTTGATGGGGGGATAAATTATGCAAATATACGTTTGATTGACTGCAATGTACGACAGTCCAGTGAGTTATATTTTGGCTGAGAAAGGACTAGATCTGTATTGTGAACTTCAGTGGACCCATTGGATGGGGGGAGAAATTATGCAAATATACGTTTGATTGACTGCAATGTACGATGGTCAAGTGGGTTATGTTTTGTGTTAATGACAATGTGGAGATGAAATGTCTGTGTCCATGTCAATAGGACATGTCAATATCAAGCCTCCACTCATCATGGATTTCTGTAAAAGTGATATTTGAAAAGAACAGCCTTCAATGGCCGATGTTGATGTCAATAGACAGATTTGATTCTGCTGTGTATAGTTTGGAGTAAGAGTCCAGTGATACTCCTACTGCACCAGAGTCCCCCCTCTTCTACAAATCAAATAATATTACGGAGGTCGTATTTGATGTGGCTTTCTTAAGGGATCTTATGATTGTGCTGTGAAGCCGAGTTAAATCCCGTCAAATTTGCGCTGTATTTGCCGCTTGCAATGTCTGAGGTTTGTAAAAACGTGTTCTGATGGCATGTTTTTTTGTTGTTTTTTTACATCGTTGCCTGACTTTAGGGTCAAAGAAGATGAGTCAATAGATCTCCACAAATAGTCCTCTCGACACTTTTGCGCAAATCTACAAAATATCCGTGAATGTTCACAATTCCTGCCAGATGCGTTTGCGAATATTCCTTAACCAGGTCTAACCCAGTACGATGCTGTGTTGTATGTATCAGGTCAGCTGATTTTAAAAACTGATGATGTTTTATCGATGTTGTGTCTGAGGATCCATGTTGGTTATTAAATATGTACAATATGCCTGGAAGTTGTGATTTTGAGATTAATATTGTTATTTTTGCTTTGCAGGAAAAGGCTGAGAATTTTGTGATGGCAGCACTGTTCTGTGCCTCGGAGGAAGGAAATGTGGACGGGTTGAAGGATCTGTCAGAAACTGCCAACAACATAGATCTGAACACTGCCAACAAGGTAAATAGCACAACCTTCTCAACATCATGGGGAATATACAACCCTTTTTTTTTACACTTTGTTGTATATCTAATTTCTTATACTGCGGCGGTGCATTACTATTAATTTGTGAAGTTACATTATTATCTTAATTTCAATCAATGTTTAATTTTTGTTTAGATTGTTTCATTGTTAGTATGATCCCTGTAGAATCTTGATTACGGTAATATTTCTCTCTCCCTCTCCCTCTCCCTCTCCCTCTCACTCTCCCTCTCCCTCTCCCTCTCCCTCTCCCTCTCCCTCTCCCTCTCCCTCTCTCACTCTCCCTCTCCCTCTCCCTCTCTTTTAATCAACATATTTCTCATTTGATTTATTTCAAAGTTTGACCTATCAATATTTATATACTTTTATCGATTTATGAAACTATATCTCAAAATATACCTTTCTCTTATTTTTAAAATTGATTTTCTTTTTTAAAGGAGTAGGGGAGGAAAAAAGGGGATTGTGTGTGTGGGTGGTGTGGGGTGTGTGGGAGGGTGTAAGTATTCATAGTCTCTCAACTGACACTCTTAAGTCCCTATTGAAAGTTTTCAAAGCAATCCTTCAAATTTGACCCCTAAACCAGCGACAAGTACTGATTATTGTAATCAAAATGAAAGATGCATGAACAAAATTGAGGGCCTTGTTATATCGTGTTAGCTGCTCGAAACAATATTTCTTGACAGGTTCATCGTCATGTTCATTCATTCGGATAAACAATCCGCAATCCGATGTTCATTCATTCGGATAAACAATCCACAAGCCATATCCACTTGTTGATCTATTTTGAAAAGTACAGCCATGTCAGATGACTTATGACGTTTGCTGGCAGTCGATAAACACCTCTTCATATCCTCCGACATGCACTATCCCTACTTCTGCTTACAGTTATGTATCTTATACATGTAAACGACACAACTATTAGGCGGCAGTCGTAAACAGTCATTGTTCGTCTAAGCCTTCATGTACGAAGCATTATCCCGGAAATGTTTAATCAATTATTATAACCACAATAACAGCCTCAGTGTTATTATTATGATTGATTTAAACGTCAGTCGTTCATTGCATGTACATTTCAAATTGATCGTGCGTACATTCCAAATTGATCGGGGTTTGGAGTAAACTGGCAATAATGTTAGTCGGTCAGTAGTGATCAGAGAACTTGTAGTTCATTTGCAATTCTATATGCAGTTGGTTGGACGGAGGTTGTCATACAGAACCGCTAATTAGCGCGATATTTGTCAGTTTGTGTCCGCGATATTTGTCAGTTTGTGTCCGCTATAATGATCTCCCAGTTGTGATGGATTGGATTTTCTTGTGAGTATTTCATTGTGTTTAATACTGACAGTTTATAGAGATTTGAAGAAGAGCAATGTTATGTTTATTAATTGTACGTTGTCATAATCTCGGGATATGTCAGAGGATGAATTATGAGCCGAGCCATGAAGTCAGATCATCTGGTACTGTATTCTAATCAAGGAAAAACTAATTAATTGTTGTATGCATCGTGGATCCTTCTCACTATAAATTCTGTTTTAATTCTCTCTACTGAATCACATTCACAACAGGATACCTCTGGCCCCAAGATTACGATGAAATTTGGAATAAAAACTTGATTCTCAGCTCAAGGTTTTGTTCATTAAAATTTGAGTTTGAGCATGAAATCGTACTCAAAATAATTCGTAATTTCAGTGGCCTGGTTTTCTCACATTGAATTATTGTTATTGTTTAATACCAATTGGAAATATTATTTTTATTTACCGTAAGTTGGCTATGGAACTTATTCTAGTACATTGTATCTCATTTCAAAGAAAAAAATAAAAGTTAGTTATACAAAAATTCACTAAATACATAATTCACAGCAGATTATATCATCGATTTAAACGATGCTAAAGCCTATAAACTTTTAACCCTTTCCCTGTTGAATTAGCCACAGGCACTGCCATTTCGGGCATCTCCGGATTCCTACAACATGGAAAGGGTTAAATGTTTCCTGCCGTGATATTGTCGTGTATGTGTGAAATATTCCCGCAGCAACATAACACAATAACTCACTCCTGTCGTGACTGTCCAATACGAGGCTTGTAATCCAGTAGTGAAATCATGTAGGTCATTGTCTTTGACTACTCTTATTTCAGCAGTACTGTAATTGTGTTCTGCTGTATAATTATTCCTCTCACCACTACCGAGACATATACATCCTGTTGTCATAGCACCAGACTTTCTCTCTTGAACTCACTGTACTGGCTGATCAACGAGTAACCTACAATATGATGCAGTCTGGCCACCACGTTCTGGACTGATATCATGATGCAGTCTGGTCAACATGTTCTGGACTGATATCATGATGCAGACTGGTCACCACGTTCTGGACTGATATCATGATGCAGTCTGGTCACCACATTCTGGACTGATATTGTGATGCAGTCTGGTCACCATGTTCTGGACTGATAGCATGATGCAGTCTGGTCACCATGTTCTGGACTGATATGATGCAGTCTGGTCACCACATTCTGGACTGATCATGATGCAGTCTGGTCACCATGTTCTGGACTGATATGATGCAGTCTGGTCACCACATTCTGGACTGATATCACGATGCAGTCTGGTCACCATGTTCTGGACTGATATCACGATGCAGTCTGGTCACCATGTTCTGGTCTGATATCATGATGCAGTCTGGCCACCATGTTCTGGACTGATATCATGATGCAGTCTGGTCACCACATTCCACAAAACTGACATATGATAGATTCTGACTCGCAGTCGGATATGACTATCATTAATCATAACGAATGAGTTAATATCAAGCTACATTAGTTTGCAGGGAATGTGCTTGATGGTGTGTTATTGGTCGTATAAGATTAATCATTTCTTGTGGTGTGTGGGTGACATATATATCCAGAACTAATTCAGGAAAGCAAATTGCTTATGTCTGAGTGAATATGAGTAGGCAATTAAAATCAAGTTTATTAGAAGAATTTAGCTAACATGATTTGTGCCATGCAAAGGAATTATGGTATAAGTAATTTGAGGATATTTTTAAAATCATATTTCTTGTACTAATGACAATGTTGTGGGCTGTTGGTGGCATTAGATACCCCAGACTGTACTTTTGCCGTCTACTTCCAGCATGGAGAGACAGCGGTGCACATGGCGGCGAGTGGCGGACACGTAGATGTCATCAAGTTCCTGCAGGCCAAGGGCGTCAACATAGCCGTCAAAGACAAGGTGTGTGTGTGTGTGTGTGTGTGTGTGTGTGTGTGTGTGTGTATGACTATTTTTTTCATGATTTTAAAGGCATTAAATTAGAGGTAATGAGGACAGATTTTGAATTTGAAAACCAAATTTTATTGAAATTAACAATTAATATCTACAGGGATGAGAATTTTCCACAGATCTTCAGATTGTTTAGGCTCCCGAGCAGTTTCAGCTGTAGATAACTTCCCATTCACATACCTGTATCTAGGTTGGCATATCAACCTACATGTTAAAGCCTCTTTGAGAATCTACATTATGAAAAGCTGTGCAAGTAACAGACGACAATGTCACACAATACGATGTACCACTGACATTATATGTATTTATACTCGACATCCCGTGCATTCCTCACAGCAAGGTGACAGTGCAGTGTACTGGGCGGCTCGGCAAGGACAGTTGGACGTTATAAAATACCTACAGGAAGCTGGCGTTTCATTGGATGGCAAAAACAAGGTGAGACAACTCTTACTAACTGGGTACGGTATCACTGTATCATGTGCTGTTCTGTTCAAAACCGGGCTCTGAGGTTATGAAACTTTATTGAGCACAAATTTGTACACAGAAAGTTTTGTAACCTTGGGGCCTGATACCATATTTTTTAATTATTTAAGTTATTAAAGTAGTGTTTGATATAAAATGCTGACATTTGTCTCAGACGGTAGGTTAACCCTTGTCATGAACTCCCTGCTGGATTATACATAGGCACCATTCTTTAAAGCATCTCCAGTTGCCTCCAGCATGGAGAGGGTTAAGTCAGTATAATGTTGTACTCACAATCTAGGCAACATGGGTTTGAATCCCAGGAGCAACGATGAACTGCGACACAGTAAATATGGATTCAGGAGCCCATTGCACGACACTATTGTAAGGTCAACACTTTCTATTGTGGCCCAGTTACAACTATTGTAGCGCTGCAAGAGTGTCGTGCAACGGGCCACAGAGATCTACTAGAACATTAATCATAATATTTTGTCTCTGCTCTGTTGCAGTCTGGGGAGAACGCGCTTCACGTAGCGGCGCGGTACGGTCACTCGCACGTAGTGGACTTCCTGTGTGACGCGGGCGTCATCATCAACCTACAGGATAGTGTGAGTGGCGCATGCAACTTTGTAAATCTCGTACCTCAGCATGTCACTAGCTCATTTCTGCATTTGTTAATATCAGTTTTCATAATACTTTGTATTTGTACATGGCTGCATGATTTGTTTTTCGCAAAATTGGTTTTGATAACATTAATTGGCAGAGGAAATTATGGTTTGCATGTAAACTAGAAATGTTGTCTAAAGTCGGACCGAAATGTTGTTATTGGATAGAATTGTCGTCAGACAGAAATCAGACAGATGTGTTGTCAATGTGGATAACATCGATCACTACTTTATCTGAAGTTCGTTGATATCAGCCATTCTTGACATATGAATACTTTTGGTGTCATGTCGACCTCATCAATAAATTCTATTTCACCATTATCATTTGTCTTATTGCTGTTATCCTAACATGTCGTTAACCTATAACATGCTCTGCCACCTTGCATATTCACAATTCAATGTCAATTAGACCAAATACAGAAATATTATTGTGAACAATATTGGTCAGTTACATGGTGACAGAGAAATGTAATCTAAAGGGAGATAACCTCAACATTGTCATTCTTG